>CM055819.1:12699374-12721243 GCA_029582265.1 Zoroaster sp. YZ-2022
ACTGCCGCAGCTAAAACTTAACACTCCTGTTTTTCCCAAAAGGGTCTCTGGAGACAGGGGAATGCTGTTACTAATGCTCGAGCTAGTGCTGCTTTCTCAAAAGGCACCTGGGCTGTGAAGAAACAAACAAACACAAAAAAAAAAACCTTGAACATTATGAAGCTTAGTAATTTACCCTCGATACTTCTAAGGAAAAGTTGTCACCAACTTTCTGAATTCTATTACTTTTTAAACTTTTTGACTATAATACTACTTTAAAGGAAGTTGAACCATGTTGGTAACACTTCTCATTCAAAGGTTGCTGAACAGGCGTTGATGACAATTTTCGTAGATGTACACGAGTTTAACAACATATGTATGCCGCACATAATATGGCTAGGAATTGGAGTGATCTATTGTTTTCAATTTTGCAATTTCTTGCAAGGTGAAGTCCTGCTTTAAAGATATTCTGTATCTGACCCCATGTGACCACGAGGCAGAAGACCACCTTTAGAAGTTACTTACATACTTACTTGGGACCCGGGTTGCTGCGATAAGGTGCAAAAGGCCAGCTGTGCGACCATTTCACAACGATGTTAAGCTTTTTAGCAAAACTGTTCCGATTGATGAAATCAATCGCCCTCCTGCTCTTCGGGGATGTTTGGCTTCTAGTATCATTCATGTAGAGAGAAATAATACGTACACGCATTAAGACAGTATTGAATTTTGTTTCACAATGTAGAAATCAAAGTGGGGAGAATTAGTTGTCATCTTCCACACACAGTGCAAGTAATCCAAATGAAGCCAGATTCCCTTTGTGCCAAAACATTGCCCCCCCTTTCAATTAACTCGGCAAAACAATTTTATCAAAGTCAACTTCATATAAATTAATTAAATGCTTTAAAAAGAGAGAAAAGATTGTGTCAACGTGAATAAGAGTTGCTGACCACAGCTGAGATTTGAAAAAGTACACCAAGGTCAGATCACCCCTAATATGCCCTAAGAAATACTGCAATGCATGAACTTAAGATTGAAGGAAGGTGTTAAATGTTTCTGTATAAAGTTTTTAAGAGTGTCACATGATTGAATGGGAGGAATACCTAGGTTCCCGATTGGTATAAGGCTCTGGTTTTTAACATATACCGCTAATGGCACTTTTGAGGTCTTCAAAATTTTGTAAAGATACACGAACTGGGAAACCAAGTTTTCATATTTTTTGCATGGACCTAGATTGATCTCCCATAGCTTAATGAAAATTCTACAAGTTTGGTTTATGTGTGAGCTATCGCTGATCAGCCAGCCAAATGTTAACGGAATTTTGTCAACCAAAAAGATCAGATTGTATCGTTTTGGCTGAAACACAAAAATGCCAGAACAATTATTCTTTCCTATTTACAATGAATGAGTATGAGGAACTTTAAGAAAGTGCATGGTGCAACCCAAGTATTTTGGACTATTTTTTGATGGAGCTGCTCAATTGAAAATATGTGTTTCGGATCGCTACATATTTTCCGTTAACAATCTTACCCTTATTTGACCCTACTAGGACTACAATTTATTTATATGATATCAGTATTAAAATCCACTTTCTGGGTAAATTCCCATTCCAATGCGTTTAAAAAGAAAGTAACATTATATGTTAATGCAGTGCGTTGTTTAAAAATTTGTTCATCAAATAAAAAGTACATCTATTTTTCTCCCGTAAACAATTTGGTAACGCCCTAAACAATATTAATTTTGAAGTATCAAAAATACAGAATTGTAAAACCTATTTATTATTTCATTTTTGAAAAGAACCTCATAAGGCAGCTTCCCCATCACAGCATAAATTAATGCTGCTATCTAATTGCATTATCATTATATCAGCAAAACAAATTTTCCGTTAACAGTTGTAACATCCCAAATCCACTGTAACGTCTCAAACAAAAAAATACCATACCATTCTCAGCTAATAACTCAAAGTTGATGGGTACCCAAAGTGATTTAATCATCCATAAATATAAGTACGATTGTTATTATTTAAAACAAATCTAGATAATAATTAGACTGCCTTCTTGTCCAACAAAATTTCTGCATATACACAAAATATTTGTTTCGACGTTATACACCCTGGGTTGTTAACACAAAATTGAATATTTTTAATGTTGTTTTTATTCTATCAACATTTTATGACTCTCCAATTTCTTTTTACAGGTCAAAGAAAAATATTTCCATTCATTTTCATTCAGTTTTAACATTATTAAATACAACATGCATTTGATGCCAAACAAAATTTACTATCAAATTTAAAGCTTTCTACAATACCAATTGGCAACAATGAAATTTTTTAAAGACACTGTATGTGATATGATATGACAATATGATTGTTTTGAACAATAACCTCACTTTAATTAAACCAAATCAATTTCAACTAGAACTGCTCATCAATCAGAATTCTGAGCAAGGTCATAAATACTTTCTGGGGTATTGTAAACATGTTTGACGTTACGGCATAGTGTTAACACAATTTCTGCATGCATGCTGATCCCACTATGAACGAAATAGATGACTTCAGTTCCACAGTAATTATTGTGGGATATAATACAGTACATTTGTATTACATAAATTATATGCAAATAAGCAAGTCCTGGCCATGACCTTGAGAAGCCTGCCTGCTACATGTAGCTGCAGTGTTTAACCCTAACCACCCTATATCCTCAAGTCCATCCAAGGCACTTTTGAAAAAAAATTAGCACTGTTGGAAACTGGTACTTTCACCCTCTTCAAATGGAGTGTCGTGGGCGGGGTCAGCTTAGACTCAAGTTCTGGTGTTAGCAGCAGAATGGGGTTCGAATCCCGCCGTGACACTTGTGTCCTTGAGCAAGACATTTAACCATGATTGCTTCTTCCACCCAGGGGTTAATGGGTACCTGTGAGGGCAGAGTTGGTTGATTAGCCCTATATGCGCTGTAATGGCAGCAATTGAGCTGTATACCCCCAGGGAGCTGAGATGGTTTCAGGAATGACGGCGAACCTGATGGTTTTGCGCGCAGGGGTACGATATAATGCGCCTTGAGCACCACTCAGTTGGTGGATACGTGCGCTATATAACAGTCCATACATTATTATTATTATTATTATTATTATAATTATAAATGGGGCAAAATTACTACCTGGCAAGAAGTACATGTACATGCCGTAAGTGCTGAATATGAAAGATCAACGAAAATGCATGGTGCATTTTGAAGATAAGGGCATGTTTCCAAAAGTGCACTGATGGATTTTGGAGGATTCAGGAAGGTTCCTAGTCAGAATACCTAGGGGGTTAGGTATTAAAACAGAAAGTTAATATTACATGTACAGCACAAGTGCATGTATAGCACAACTTTTCTGTAAACTATGTATAGAAATAAGCAAACTTTAGAGACACCTGTAAAGTAAAATCAATGTTTCCTTTAAAACATTTTCTTTGGAGACTTTGATCAATAAAGTCCATTTAACAGGAGGTCCAAAACATGCAAAAGCAATTTTATGAAATTCATACCTGTATAAACTAACGACCTTATAGTTTTGAGCCAACGATACGTTTGTTGTATTCAAAGATCTTGAACCATATCATTTTAATGTTAATATTGTTGTATTCTGCAAGTTTATTTTAAATTGTGTTAAATGCACTTTTCAATTATAACATGATATACTACAACTTTACTCATCTGGATTTGTAAAAAATAATAAAGCAAACAGATTAACCAGTTCGCGTCGGAGGCCGTGTATACACGCAATTTTTTTTTGGACAGCGGATCGGAGAGCGTCTAAACACGCCACAGGATTCTCGGGAATATTTGTATAGATTCCCGGTCGACGTGGCAATGAGCCATAAGCATACAGTGGAAGACGGTCTCCCGGGTCACGCGCTCTGGTGAGCACCATTGGTCGTGTTTGTGCGGTAAAAAATAAACCCGCCACGGGGTTCGGAAAAACTTTTTATTCCCGGTTGCAAACTGGTTAAACATTAGCAAAGTTTGTTATCTGATTGAGATGTTAACATCATGTAACGTCCAAACAAAAACAGGCCATTGTCTTTGGTACCATACAAAGCCTACATGTAGTATGCAGTTCAGTGTATTTCAGGTTTTCTAAATGATTACCACCTCAATCAAGTTCATATTTCATGCAATTTTACATTACATGAACAGCATTTGGAAGTATGTAGATCTAAATTAGATGGATTAACTTTACAAGAAGTATTGTAGTTGAGAGGATACACTGGTTAGCAATTTGTGTGGTCATTTGAATACAGAGTTTGCATTTAAATATTAATATGTTAGTATATTTCCTTCCTGCAAATAAGCTGACAGACCACTGAAACCAAAGCAAAGCCATAAAAGTGAGAAAAGCTGAGATGTTAACATAGTGTAACGTCCGAAACATAGTTAGGGTTAAATCTTTAAAAAATTCAGCCAATGTACTTTTTCAATTTTTTTTTCATATAATTATTTTGCATCATCCATTGTTTACATGCAATAAGTTTGACCCCCAAAAACCCAGTCCTACAATGCCAGACAAAAACTTTAAATAGTGAAACCCAGTATTTTCGGCTATTTTTGATTTTAAAGCAATGTAAAAATGCAATTGGTTGTGATAGAAACTCAAAAATTGGCATAAATAATCTCTGAACCATGCTCTTAACATTAACATTCATTGCTAAAGTAGGCAATAAAGCATGAGTTGAATTTCACAATTTTGAGATATACAACAGTTTGTAGTAAAACATAAGAGTGTTGTTAATGTTCAAGTATGTTTCACAAGTTTAGAGATAGATTTAAGCTCAGGCTTTTGAATATTTCAGAAATATAAATTGTTTGGATGAGAAAAATACATGTTTGAAGTGTGTTGACTTATTTTCATTTTTGACCCTCTTGGTTGACACAAATGGTATATGTTAAAAAAACCAGAGCCATAAGCATATAGCCCCTCAGCCTTCTATAGATCTGTTGCACAGTAGTGTGCCAATGCATGAAGTACCACAAATTCTTTAACGTTGCAATTGTAAATTGAATGTTAGTGACCTCATCTGAAAATACTATATGATCAGAAAATTAAAAAGAAAAACAAACTTGAAAACAAAACAGATTTTAAAAATCATTGTTAGTGCATGTCCCTTGAGTATTCAGGTTTGAAATTAAATCTTCAGTTATGTTATATACTTACAAAAAGGACTTTCTTTGCTCTCTTTAATGGTGGCATTGGCTCCTCAACTGCTGATTGATCTTCACTACTCTGACTTAGCAAGTCTGATATGTCTGTCTCAGACACATATGACAAGTCACTCATATTTGTCAGGTCTACCTCAATAGAAGCTGGTGAGGCCCCTTGAATACTTGCTGGTGCAATCTGAAGTACTTGCACTGGTTCTCCGATTCTGAACTGTGGAATATCAGTATATAATAAGATAATTTAAAAAATGGGACAATTGCAAATGGCCAGGAAATTCCATATGGGTTTACTTTGAGATATTGAGAAAAAACCTTTTCTTCATCTTTACTTGCTGACCAGAAGATGCTTCATGATTTCATGGGCATGATTCGAGTATTGCTTAATCACTTGTTGTTGCATGTAAGCAAAGGCGCAATGTGCATGATCACACTAAGGTTGGAGGTCATGCATTTTGAACTGGTCAATTATTTGTATTCACAATTTTAAAACAATGTCTCTGACCATTTATATCCAGCATTCCAGTCAAGGTTTAGCTGGCAATACAATACACAAGTGTACTACTACTAGGTTATACCTACCAGAGGAAATCAGGTTTACGTAGGCTACAAAATGTTGAATGATGTAGTCACATACCAGGTGTGATCTTCCTTATTGTGACACTTAGTGGCATGAAATGGGCGACAGGCAACAAGATCAGTTGGTCTTAAAATCTTAGAAGATTCACTGCATGCCACAACAGCATGTGCTTGCACATGTCTGTTAAAGTACAGAGTTTTCCAAGGATGCACAATGAAGTACACGGTGTCGTCCATTGCAATAATATTCTCCAATTTTGCAAACTGTGGTCCATCTTCATTCCAATCTGTGAGCACAAAGGAATTTGGTTTGAATATATAGCTCTGAATTTCAAGGCTTTCTGCAAGGATGACAACAGTATCTTCTGCACAACCGAAGACTGAACACACCTCATCTGAACAATCCAGTGCTGAAACCTGAACTGGGAGCTGATGCTTGATGTTTATTTCACATCCTTCACTTCGCTTAAGGAAAATGTAGCTCTGCTGCTGCTGATGTCTGAGAGCAACTGTTTTGGTGATATTCTGGTAGTTATTACAGGCTTGAGCCCATTTTTTGAAGGGTTTATGCTTTCCCTCTTTCCTCATGCTAGAATACTGTTGCAGGGGCTCAAGCAGTTGAATTATCCTTGGATAGTGTACAACATGGTGTTGCTTTGCTATAAGATGACGGTCTGGGAATAAATCAAGGAACAGACTGTGGTGATCATGTACCAACTGTTTCAAAAACACTGTGCCTGCCTTACTGATGCTTGGAGCCATTACAAGTTTGTAAATATCAAGCAGAAGTAGCAAAAGTTCCCACACATCTGATGTTTCACAAACCAAGTCCCCTATGATTATGGGAAGGTACTGAATCAAACAGTTCATCTGTGCAGCTGTTTGTCCACTTGCACCACCAGGATTAGTGAGGGCTGCTTCAGAAATTGGGCTGGGAACATTCTTCTTATCAGTAAATCCATAACTGAATGATGATATTCGATTATTCACCTCCAAAAGGGTGAAACATCCATCACTGACAAGTGCAGATAGTATAAGCTTAATTTCCAGTGGTATAATTCCTTCAAGAAAGTCGTGCATGGCATCTGGCGCATAGTTTCTTGTCACATGGAAACTGGGTATTTGATTCAATTTTGAATCTCTTTTGATGCCCGTTTCTGAAAGATTGGCTGTTACAATATCTTTGGCAAAGTTTTCTTCATTCCTTAGCAGTGTTATGTCCTCTTTGAGCTGTTTACGTGTTGATTGCCTTGAGGCTTTGCAATACCGACATGGAAAATTAGCTGTAAAACTGCTGAAAATCCGAGTATTTGGTGGAGGCCTAGGTTGTCGCCAATAACTTGGAATAGAACTGGCCTGACCATGCCCGTAAAAGAACTACATGAAATGTGAAGGCCAACCATCTCAAACTGTGTTAAGTCATGTACAATTGATGTGAAAATGTAGTCAACACCATATTTGGCAACAACAGTACTCTTACAGCAAGCAGCTAGTAATATATTGGATAAACTTGCTTGAAACTGTACAGGTAAGCACAGCAGACTTATGTAGAATCCACTAATCTTGTTTTTTCCTTTCCTAGAACCTAAGGGATTACCTACTTCGTAATCATCATTATATAACAACAGGGGGATGACTACTTCCCTTGCCTGGTTAAATTTGCCTTTGTAATAACTACCATCCCGGTAGGTTTTCAACAAATCATCATTTCCAGAAGATTGATGATTTAGTATTGCAGACATCATTCCAGGACGTTCAAGGTGTTTCTTGATTGTTTTATCAATCGGAATATACTGGTAAGTGTCATCCTTAAGAACTTGCTTTACTCCGCCAGTGGAACTGTCAACTTGGGAAACAAAAGTCCTACCAACAGTTTTCTCTTCAGGACTAATGAACACTCCTTGTTCTTTCAAGTACTTTTGTTGTTGATGGTGAGTTCTCAAGCCATTGAATGTTTTTTTTAACTCATCAAAGTGTTGCAGAACTTTGTCACATTGTTCTGCGTCAGGAATTCTGCCTGCCTTGATTTCTTCTACAAGCGTCACAACCTTTTTTTGCAAATGATCAACAATATTCCCAGTCAATTCATCTACCTCATCAATAACAGTTTTGATAAATTGATGTGGAACATATGATGCCTTCATGTTTGCTATAAACATAGCAAACACCTTGGTGGATGTCCTCTACAGTTTCATTTGCCTCATCACCTTGAATGAAATCTATTTCATTTGGTCCAACATCCATATCCTCATCCTCCTCTTGTCCAACGGCATGTCCTTCTGGTTGAAAATTATTGTTTTCTAGTTCGGCTACATGCATTGACAAAAGATGTTTCTTGTAGGCTGCTGTGTAAGAAAATGTTTCCTTGCATCCATTCTGGCTACAGATTATTTGTGTAGAGGTTTGTGATGTAACACGGTGTATATATTTCAAGTGATTTAATAAATCCTTGATCCCACCAGGAGTTTTCTGTAAGCACTTATAGCACAGCATGTCTAATGTCTCAAAAAATGATCAAAAACATTAAGCTCACATGTTCTTTCCATCTCTGAAGAAATTTCAGTCTCTGTCCTATTTTTGGCACCAGTTCTCCAATCAACTGCTCGGTCAGCAGGGCTAATGATTCCATGTCAAAACCATTATCTGTGAGTGAGAATTGAAATAAAAAAATAAAATTACATGTACATTCATTTTGCTTTTTGAAAAAATTAAATTGCAACTTTTTATCTTAAGGGGACTTGAAACCAACAAAATTGCCCATTTTTGTGAATCACCTTTGGGCATTCAAAACACACGAGAAAGAAAAACAATTTTTAAAAATGAGTTCTGTGATAACTTCAAACCCTAACCCCCTAGCACCATTTGCTTACCACCCTGCTGAATGCAACAATATACAACTGTTATCAAAGTTTGAACCCTGCTGGATACAACAATACCCATATGCATGCATGCACACAGCTATCAATTCCATTACCCTGAAAGCAACAAAGTGCAACAGGTGCAACTTGGCATACACCATCCTGCTCAGTGCAACAAGATACAACAGTTGACCGAGGCTACTACCCTGCTCAGTGCAACAAGATACAACTGAGTTTGTTACTTCTCATGACTGCTCACATGCAACAAAATGCAACAAAATGCAACAACTTTTTACAACTGTTGCATCCTGTTGCATTCAGCATTTAATGCCAGTTGTGCATAAAAAACCTCATACTTTTCTCATAAAACATGTTTTCGTAATTATATTTAAAAATCCAATATGGCCACTGTTACCATGGCAACATTTACCGTTATTATGGGAAAACATGATTTTTGGAGTTGTATAGCGTCTCTGTGATGATAATAATAATACGACAAATAGTACAATATGAAAAAAATAATTTTCTTAGCTTCAAGTCCCCTTAACTGTAGTTCAAATTGTTTGTCAATGTCACATCCCACAGGTTGCCCCACCCCATAGAATGGACCCTCGGTAGTCTCGGCTCCTATCAAGACGCTATCACACTTAGTAATTGGCCTGTCACACGATTTTCTGTACACTATTTACATTGTTTTTATTTACACCCATGGTTTTATGTTCACAAGTACAATCAGGATTCTCAATTATTTTCTTTTAGGTCCTCATCACAACTGAATTCACATACAATCACAGTTTAAACAAATATAACTAAATAAATAATGTCGAACGACTGGCTTCCACCCTTGTATCTCTGCCGTCGTCTCTCCTCGTTTGTTGGTCGACTTCTCGGTCCGCCGCTGCGGTCCGGCCAGGTCATCACCCTCAACTCAGTCCCAAGCACTGTATCCACCTCTGGGTCCGCCGCTGCGGTCCGGTCGGGAAAGGTTCAGTCCCAAACTAAAACCCTGCAAATTAACCACGAATATCTTTCTAGGCTATGCTCGCACCATATTACATTTTAATTACCACTCAAAGTTAGATTATTTGGGGTTAACACAGTTCCCACTCTAGTAACGTAGTAAATTTATACATAAATAATAACAAACTTACAGGAATTTAGTGGACTCCTGGTTTTCTCTCTTCGTCACCAGTTCAATTTCAACGCACAGGTTTCAAGGATAAAACTCTCATTAGCTTTTCACATGCCTCTGGCTGGCTTTAAAATGCCCTCTCCTTTGGCCGAAATTTAAAAGAAAACTCTTATTGAACCCGTCGAGGCCGGCGTCTGCCCTCTCCTCGGAAATTTCTCAACACCCAATGCCCTCCACCGTTCCTATCCCTTTTTCACACCCCAGAAAATATCGCCACTATGCATATCTAATAAGCAATGCTTTCTTTTGTAATATCCACTGGGCTACTTTATACAGGGTGTCCCCATAAAAAGTATACCGAGATAAAAATTACTGTAATGGCAAAACTACTTTATATATGGGAAAGAGAAATATATCTCTAGAAAGGGCAGAATGTCCTCTTTGCAATGGTATACAGCTTGTGATGTTATTGACACAGATGAGTGAACAAATTAGACAGATGTTAAGGGTACTGAAAGCAGGACTGTGACAAGTTTGCATATTTGAATAACAAAGGTCCAAAAAACATTTTAAAAAACCTGCACATTAAACTTTTGAGGTAAGTAGCGAAAACAAAGCAGATTACATTGTTTTAGGTACATTCCTTGTTTTCAAGAATGTGTTGAAAAAGCAAAGGCATTTGGTATTCTGCACACTTGCATGGTTGAGCTATGTTATTCAAATATGCAAACTTGTCACAGTCCTGCTTTCAGTACCCTTAACATCTGTCTAGTTTGTTCACTCATCTGTGTCAATAACATCACAAGCTGTATACCATTGCAAAGAGGACATTCTGCCCTTTCTAGAGATATATTTCTCTTTCCCATATATAAAGTAGTTTTGCCATTACAGTAATTTTTATCTCGGTATACTTTTTATGGGGACACCCTGTACATATTCATTATTCAAATTTATACAAAGCAAAACCAATCTACCACGCAATGAACGGTTCACCCGTCTTAAAGAATTGCTTGGGCGCGGCGGCCACAAGGAAAATATTTTTGTTACTCTGACCAACACATAAATGTTGGTCCCCGCAAATTAAAGTCTTGTTTATACAAAATTAATTTTTAAAGAGTAAATTCGTTTGAACTAATATCACTCTGTGACAGTCAACTAAATTGGAAATTTATACTTGCTAACATGAGCACAAACAATTTTGGGCCTTTCGGTCCAATTTCCAGCCCAATTTCTGTGTGCACTTGTAATTGTATAATAGGCCTATAACATGGTAAAAACAAATATGAAGTATTTATTTCTGTTTTATTGGTGTTTTCAAACCAGTACACAATTTTTTCCTGCGTGTTGGGAAAAACAGCTTGTTCATGCAAGTGTAGAGCCTGTAAAATACGACACCCACCCATTTTTTTTATGGCTCACCCTCCCAATTTTACCACCACTCCATTATCTATTGCTAAAACCCTGCTTTTGTACTACCTCGCATGAAAATGGTATCGCCCATCCAAACTTTTGGCCACAGAAGTTTCTAGAAAATGTGTGTGTGTGTACGTGTGCGCGCGTATATGTGTATTCTACTCTGTGCATGCAGTGTTGGCACACTGTTTCAATTTCTCTGCAATTTTGTTCCCCTTGTGACAACTTTAAATCAATAATTATTAGTATTTATACTACCACTGTAACACAAGTCATATTCATATCTCAATGACTACTTATGTTTCATCTGCAAAGTCTCCACTGCCTTTGTTCAAAGCTAATGTGCATGAAGTAAATCATGAGGGAGCAGCATGGGTGGAGATGCAGGCATGATTTTGTTTCAAATTCTAAAAAGAACATGTTGCAGAAGGGAAGAATAACAGTTAGCACAGACAGCCAAGTGCTGCTTTGTCCACCCCAATGAATATTAGGGTTATCTTTGAAAATGAAAATTATGATGAAATAAAAAAAACAGGCACACAATTCAGAGAATGGGAGTGCATATTCAAATCATAATGGCACATCAAACCACCATTTATTTCACTTTCTGTTCGTGGGGGACTACGTTACATGATGTAGGCATACATGTCCCCTGCTGTGTACATGTATATGTACACAGCAGAGAGCATGCACTTCTAATCCAACTTAACGTGACTGGGTAACCCCTTTTTCAAGTTTTACAAACGACAACTTAACCCTCCTGAGCATTAATCAGTAAACTTTACACTAACGCGTAAGTGGATGTATTGCAAAACACTCACACAAGTAACGGTGTCTAGAATGACTAAAAAATAATACAGGGTGCCCATGATGTTTTTATGTTTGTTTCACTATTTACAAGTATATTTGGGCCATAATATGTTTTTTTTTAATGTTTGTGGGTGGGGGGTGGACGATGGGGAAGAAAATACACATACTGTACTAATTATTCTAATTAACAGATGCTTTAATTATTTACATTATTTTCATCATTTGCATGTAGCTCTCACTTACATCAATAACATCCACACAACTAGATACATAAAAGCTGTTCTACAACCAACCAGTGGCCCAGCAATCATCAAAGTGTGTGTGTGTGCAAACTGGTGAGCGAGTGTATTGGAATACACACATGTGTGTATTCCAATACACTCGCTCACTAAGCTACATTTAATAATTGTTGCCTGGCGTGATGGGGTCCATGGCGTTTTGTAGTACACCCGAGGGGGCTGATGGCACCCTCGGGTGTACAAAACCCATGGACCCCCATCACGCCAGGCAACAATTATTTTGTTATACCATGGTATTAGATTACGTTACCGAAGAAATCTTCCAGTAAACTGTCTAAGTCTGTAACTGGAAGTGTCTGGAAGTTGCTGTCATCTCGTCCCGTTTCGTTGCAGTATTCGCGAACTATTCGTACTGCATGGTCGAAGCGAACAAATTGACACACGGCAGACAAGTTGTTTAGCTGGTCCCTACAGTGCATCAAATTGAAATATAGCGTGTTCTGCGGAGTACCAGCAATATAACAACCTCGGTCGCTGTTTTCACTTCTTGCAATCAAAAGTAGCACTTGTGAAAGATATATGGGGATGATACTCCCGGGGACGATCAGGGTGATGTACCACTCTTGAGAGGTGAACATCACTTTTTGAGTGACGTCAGAGGTGAACATCACTTTTTGAGTGACGTCACGAGGGTAACATGAAGATTTGTGATTTGTCATGTGACAGGCTTTCGACCAATGAAATTACACAATCTAAGACCATGATATAACAAATACTTTTGTACACTGCATGAAAACACACACAGACCCTATGCAAACAGATCATTATGCGAGATTTCACATGTAACCCCTATGGCCTATACACCTTCAACTCCAGCACTCTCCCACATGGGTCAAAGGTGACAAGTCAAGTGGTGTCTGGTTTTTTGGTCGAGTATTAAAGGGGCAGTGCAAAAAAAAAACACTTTTTGAGAACTGGAGTACATCCACTCCCTCCTAGCACTTAGCAGGGTGTTAATGCACTTTTCGTATGCTGAATTTAACATTAAAACGACGCGACGATCCAGCAAATCTAACGTTACAGTACACAGCAACCATCCCGCATTAATATTTTTGTTAAAAATATGATCGTAACTCCCTGCCATGCCTGCCTAACTTGTTATGCATGGCTACACTACATACAGTTACGATCGTATTCTTAACTAGATCTCTTAAAACATATTTAACTTGCAATATTTACCCACGAATGTCTGCTCAAGGTCCTCCAGACCCCAGTCCATCAGCAGCTCGGTCAGTGTCGCCGCCATGGTTGATGGTGTGTGTACGGACGTACATGTACATATCATCATATCATACTAATGTCATCGCGATGTCCACGATTACTTTGCGCAACGTTGGATATTATTTTAACCTCGTGGTGCGCATTTGCGCAACGTTGGTTAATTTTAACCGCGTGGTGCGCAGTTTGCTTAGCTGTTGTAAGTTACCGCTCACATTCGATCAACATTTGTGTAATGAAACGCAGTTACCCAACTTTTTTATTAAACATCTCTTACTCAACGTTGGGCAAAGAAATATACTTATAAAACTCGCGAATTTCAACAAATGTTGGTTAAAATATTGCACAACAATCGATGGAAGCAATTTAACCAACGAATTTTCAGCAACTTTTTTGCAGTGTATAGTGCTGTATTGTTTGCGGTGAAACCGCATGCAAGTTGACGGTATTTTACAGAGGGCTATGTGTCCATGGAGGCCGTTTAAGGTACGAAATAATTATCCAAATTCAAAAGTATGGTGTTCTTCTGAAAGGGGAGAACCTACGATTTAATTTAGATATAAAATTATCGGCCTCCCTTGAAAACTTTAAAGGTTATTCCCAACCATAGAAATGTTTTTTTGTAACACTGTATAGTGCTGTATTGTTTGCGGTGAAACCGCATGCAAGTTGACCGTATTTTACAGAGGGCTAAGTATCCATGGAGGCCGTTTAAGGTACGAAATAATTATCCAAATTCAAAAGTATGGTGTTTTTCTGAAAGGGAAGAACCTACGATTTAATTTAGATATAAAATTATCGGCCTCTCTTGAAAACTTTAAAAGTTATTCCCAACCATAGAATTGTTTGTTTGTAACACTGTATAGTGCTGTATTGTTTGCCGTGAAACCGCATGCAAGTTGACGGTATTTTACAGAGGGCTATGTGTCCATGGAGGCCGTTTAAGGTACGAAATAATTATCCAAATTCAAAAGTATGGTGTTTTTCTGAAAGGGGAGAACCTAAGCTTTAATTTAGATATAAAATTATCGGCCTCCCTTGAAAACTTAAAAAGTTATTCCCAACCATAGAAATGTTTTTTTTTGTAAGACTGTATAGTGCTGTATTGTTTGCGCTGAAACCGCATGCAAGTTGACGGTATTTTACAGAGGGCTATGTGTCCATGGAGGCCGTTTAAGGTACGAAATAATTATCCAAATTCAAAAGTATTGGGTTTTTCTGAAAGGGGAGAACCTAAGCTTTAAATTAGATATAAAATTATCGGCCTCCCTTGAAAACTTTAAAAGTTATTCCCAACCATACAAATTTTTTTTTTTGTAAGACTGTATAGTGCTGTATTGTTTGCGGTGAAACCGCGTGCAAGTTGACGGTATTTTACAGAGGGCTATGTGTCCATGGAGGCCGTTTAAGGTACGAAATAATTATCCAAATTCAAAAGTATGGTGTTCTTCTGAAAGGGGAGAACCTACGATTTAATTTAGATATAAAATTATCGGCCTCCCTTGAAAACTTTAAAAGTTATTCCCAACCATAGAAATGTTTTTTTGTAACACTGTATAGTGCTGTATTGTTTGCGGTGAAACCGCATGCAAGTTGACCGTATTTTACAGAGGGCTAAGTATCCATGGAGGCCGTTTAAGGTACGAAATAATTATCCAAATTCAAAAGTATGGTGTTTTTCTGAAAGGGGAGTACCTACGATTTAATTTAGATATAAAATTATCGGCCTCTCTTGAAAACTTTAAAAGTTATTCCCAACCATAGAAATGTTTTTTTTTGTAACACTGTATAGTGCTGTATTGTTTGCCGTGAAACCGCATGCAAGTTGACGGTATTTTACAGAGGGCTATGTGTCCATGGAGGCCGTTTAAGGTACGAAATAATTATACAAATTCAAAAGTATTGGGTTTTTCTGAAAGGGGAGAACCTAAGCTTTAATTTAGATATAAAATTATCGGCCTCCCTTGAAAACTTTAAAAGTTATTCCCAACCCTAGAAATGTTTTTTTGTAACACTGTATAGTGCTGTATTGTTTGCGGTGAAACCGCATACAAGGTGACGGTATTTTACAGAGGGCTATTGGTCCATGGAGGCCGTTTAAGGTACGAAATAATTATCCAAATTCAAAAGTATGGTGTTTTTCTGAAAGGGGAGAACCTATGCTTTAATTTAGATATAAAATTATCGGCCTCCCTTGAAAACTTTAAAAGTTATTCCCAACCATAGAAATGTTTTTTTTTGTAACACTGTATTGTTGTATTGTTTGCGGTGAAACCGCATGCAAGTTGACGGTATTTTACAGAGGGCTATGTGTCCATGGAGGCCGTTTAAGGTACGAAATAATTATCCAAATTCAAAAGTATGGTGTTTTTCTGAAAGGGGAGAACCTAAGCTTTAATTTAGATATAAAATTATCGGCCTCACTTGAAAACTTTAAAAGTTATTCCCAACCATAGAAATGTTTTTTTTGTAACACTGTATTGTTGTATTGTTTGCGGTGAAACCGCATGCAAGTTGACGGTATTTTACAGAGGGCTATGTTTCCATGGAGGCCGTTTAAGGTACGAAATAATTATCCAAATTCAAAAGTATGGTGTTTTTCTGAAAGGGGAGAACCTAAGCTTTAATTTAGATATAAAATTATCGGCCTCACTTGAAAACTTTAAAAGTTATTCCCAACCATAGAAATGTTTTTGTAACACTGTATAGTGCTGTATTGTTTGCGGTGAAACCGCATGCAAGTTGACGGTATTTTACAGAGGGCTATGTGTCCATGGAGGCCGTTTAAGGTACGAAATAATTATCCAAATTCAAAAGTATTGGGTTTTTCTGAAAGGGGAGAACCTAAGCTTTAATTTAGATATAAAATTATCGGCCTCCCTTGAAAACTTTAAAAGTTATTCCCAACCATAGAAATGTTTTTTGTAACACTGTATAGTGCTGTATTGTTTGCGGTGAAACCGCATGCAAGTTGACGGTATTTTACAGAGGGCTGTGTGTCCATGGAGGCCGTTTAAGGTACGAAATAATTATCCAAATTCAAAAGTATGGTGTTTTTCTGAAAGGGGAGAACCTAAGCTTTAATTTAGATATAAAATTATCGGCCTCCCTTGAAAACTTTAAAAGTTATTCCCAACCATAGAAATGGATTTTTTTGTAACACTCTATAGTGCTGTATTGTTTGCGGTGAAACCGTATGCAAGTTGACGGTATTATACAGAGGGCTATGTGTCCATGGAGGCCGTTTAAGGTACGAAATAATTATCCAAATTCAAAAGTATGGTGTTTTTCTGAAATGGGAGAACCTACGATTTAATTTAGATATAAAATTATCGGCCTCCCTTGAAACTTTAAAAGTTATTCCCAACCATAGAAATGTTTTTTTGTAACACTGTATAGTGCTGTATTGTTTGCGGTGAAACCGCATGCAAGTTGACGGTATTTTACAGAGGGCTGTGTCCATGGAGGCCGTTTAAGGTACGAAATAATTATCCAAATTCAAAAGTATTGGTTTTTTCTGAAAGGGGAGAACCTAAGCTTTAATTTAGATATAAAATTATCGGCCTCCCTTGAAAACTTTAAAAGTTATTCCCAACCATAGAAATGTTTTTTTTGTAACACTGTATAGTGCTGTATTGTTTGCGGTGAAACCGCATGCAAGTTGACGTTATTTTACACAGGGCTATGTGTCCATGGAGGCCGTTTAAGGTACGAAATAATTATCCAAATTCAAAAGTATATGGTGTTTTTCTGAAAGGGGAGAACCTACGCTTTAATTTAGATATAAAATTATCGACCTCCCTTGAAAACTTTAAAAGTTATTCCCAACCATAGAAATGTTTTTTTGGTAACACTGTATTGTTGTATTGTTTGCGGTGAAACCGCATGCAAGTTGACGGTATTTTACAGAGGGCTATGTGTCCATGGAGGCCGTTTAAGGTACGAAATAATTATCCAAATTCAAAAGTATGGTGTTTTTCTGAAAGGGGAGAACCTATGCTTTAATTTAGATATAAAATTATCGGCCTCCCTTGAAAACTTTAAAAGTTATTCCCAACCATAGAAATGTTTTTTGTAACACTGTATTGTTGTATTGTTTGCGGTGAAACCGCATGCAAGTTGACGGTATTTTACAGAGGGCTATGTGTCCATGGAGGCCGTTTAAGGTACGAAATAATTATCCAAATTCAAAAGTATGGTGTTTTTCTGAAAGGGGAGAACCTAAGCTTTAATTTAGATATAAAATTATCGGCCTCACTTGAAAACTTTAAAAGTTATTCCCAACAATAGAAATGTTTTTTGTAACACTGTATAGTGCTGTATTGTTTGCGGTGAAACCGCATGCAAGTTGACCGTATTTTACAGAGGGCTAAGTGTCCATGGAGGCCGTTTAAGGTACGAAATAATTATCCAAATTCAAAAGTATTGGGTTTTTCTGAAAGGGGAGAACCTAAGCTTTAATTTAGATATAAAATTATCGGCCTCCCTTGAAAACTTTAAAAGTTATTCCCAACCATAGAAATGTTTTTTGTAACACTGTATAGTGCTGTATTGTTTGCGGTGAAACCGCATGCAAGTTGACGGTATTTTACAGAGGGCTGTGTCCATGGAGGCCGTTTAAGGTACGAAATAATTATCCAAATTCAAAAGTATGGTGTTTTTCTGAAAGGGGAGAACCTAAGCTTTAATTTAGATATAAAATTATCGGCCTCACTTGAAAACTTTAAAAGTTATTCCCAACCATAGAAATGTTTTTTTTTGTAACACTGTATTGTTGTATTGTTTGCGGTGAAACCGCATGCAAGTTGACGGTATTTTACAGAGGGCTATGTGTCCATGGAGGCCGTTTAAGGTACGAAATAATTATCCAAATTCAAAAGTATGGTGTTTTTCTGAAAGGGGAGAACCTAAGCTTTAATTTAGATATAAAATTATCGGCCTCACTTGAAAACTTTAAAAGTTATTCCCAACCATAGAAATGTGTTTTTGTAACACTGTATAGTGCTGTATTGTTTGCGGTGAAACCGCATGCAAGTTGACGGTATTTTACAGAGGGCTAAGTGTCCATGGAGGCCGTTTAAGGTACGAAATAATTATCCAAATTCAAAAGTATGGTGTTTTTCTGAAAGGGGAGAACCTACGATTTAATTTAGATATAAAATTATCGGCCTCTCTTGAAAACTTTAAAAGTTATTCCCAACCATAGAAATGTTTTTTTGTAACACTGTATAGTGCTGTATTGTTTGCGGTGAAACCGCATGCAAGTTGACGGTATTTTACAGAGGGCTGTGTGTCCATGGAGGCCGTTTAAGGTACGAAATAATTATCCAAATTCAAAAGTATTGTGTTTTTCTGAAAGGGGAGAACCTAAGCTTTAATTTAGATATAAAATTATCGGCCTCCTTGAAAACTTTAAAGTTATTCCCAACCATAGAAATGTTTTTTGTAACACTGTATAGTGCTGTATTGTTTGCGGTGAAACCGCATGCAAGTTGACGGTATTTTACAGAGGGCTATGTGTCCATGGAGGCCGTTTAAGGTACGAAATAATTATCCAAATTCAAAAGTATGGTGTTTTTCTGAAAGGGGAGAACCTAAGCTTTAATTTAGATATAAAATTATCGGCCTCCCTTGAAAACTTTAAAAGTTATTCCCAACCATAGAAATGTTTTTTTGTAACACTGTATAGTGTGCTGTATTGTTTGCGGTGAAACCGCATGCAAGTTGACGGTATTTTACAGAGGGCTATGTGTCCATGGAGGCCGTTTAAGGTACGAAATAATTATCCAAATTCAAAAGTATGGTGTTTTTCTGAAAGGGGAGAACCTAAGCTTTAATTTAGATATAAAATTATCGGCCTCCCTTGAAAACTTTAAAAGTTATTCCCAACCATAGAAATGTTTTTGTAACACTGTATAGTGCTGTATTGTTTGCGGTGAAACCGCATGCAAGTTGACGGTATTTTACAGAGGGCTATGTGTCCATGGAGGCCGTTTAAGGTACGAAATAATTATCCAAATTCAAAAGTATGGTGTTTTTCTGAAAGGGGAGAACCTACGATTTAATTTAGATATAAAATTATCGGCCTCCCTTGAAAACTTTAAAAGTTATTCCCAACCATAGAAATGTTTTTTGTAACACTGTATAGTGCTGTATTGTTTGCGGTGAAACCGCATGCAAGGTGACGGTATTTTACAGAGGGCTATTGGTCCATGGAGGCCGTTTAAGGTACGAAATAATTATCCAAATTCAAAAGTATGGTGTTTTTCTGAAAGGGGAGAACCTATGCTTTAATTTAGATATAAAATTATCGGCCTCCCTTGAAAACTTTAAAAGTTATTCCCAACCATAGAAATGTTTTTTTTTGTAACACTGTATTGTTGTATTGTTTGCGGTGAAACCGCATGCAAGTTGACGGTATTTTACAGAGGGCTATGTGTCCATGGAGGCCGTTTAAGGTACGAAATAATTATCCAAATTCAAAAGTATGGTGTTTTTCTGAAAGGGGAGAACCTAAGCTTTAATTTAGATATAAAATTATCGGCCTCACTTGAAAACTTTAAAAGTTATTCCCAACCATAGAAATGTTTTTTGTAACACTGTATAGTGCTGTATTGTTTGCGGTGAAACCGCATGCAAGTTGACCGTATTTTACAGAGGGCTAAGTGTCCATGGAGGCCGTTTAAGGTACGAAATAATTATCCAAATTCAAAAGTATTGGGTTTTTCTGAAAGGGGAGAACCTAAGCTTTAATTTAGATATAAAATTATCGGCCTCCCTTGAAAACTTTAAAAGTTATTCCCAACCATAGAAATGTTTTTTTTGTAACACTGTATAGTGCTGTATTGTTTGCGGTGAAACCGCATGCAAGTTGACGGTATTTTACAGAGGGCTATGTGTCCATGGAGGCCGTTTAAGGTACGAAATAATTATCCAAATTCAAAAGTATGGTGTTTTTCTGAAAGAGGAGAACCTAAGCTTTAATTTAGATATAAAATTATCGGCCTCCCTTGAAAACTTTAAAAGTTATTCCCAACCATAGAAATGTTTTTTTGGTAACACTATATAGTGCTGCATTGTTTGCCGTGAAACCGCATGCAAGTTGACGGTATTATACAGAGGGCTATGTGTCCATGGAGGCCGTTTAAGGTACGAAATAATTATCCAAATTCAAAAGTATTGGGTTTTTCTGAAAGGGGAGAACCTAAGCTTTAATTTAGATATAAAATTATCGGCCTCCCTTGAAAACTTTAAAAGTTATTCCCAACCATAGAAATGTTTTTTTTGTAAGACTGTATAGTGCTGTATTGTTTGCGGTGAAACCGCATGCAAGTTGACGGTATTTTACAGAGGGCTATGTGTCCATGGAGGCCGTTTAAGGTACGAAATAATTATCCAAATTCAAAAGTATGGTGTTTTTCTGAAAGGGGAGTACCTACGATTTAATTTAGATATAAAATTATCGGCCTCTCTTGAAAACTTTAAAAGTTATTCCCAACCATAGAAATGTTTTTTTTGTAACACTGTATAGTGCTGTATTGTTTGCGGTGAAACCGCATGCAAGTTGACCGTATTTTACAGAGGGCTATGTGTCCATGGAGGCCGTTTAAGGTACGAAATAATTATCCAAATTCAAAAGTATTGGGTTTTTCTGAAAGGGGAGAACCTAAGCTTTAATTTAGATATAAAATTATCGGCCTCCCTGTAAAACTGTAAAAGTTATTCCCAACCCTAGAAATGTTATATTTGTAACACTGTATAGTGTTGTATTGTTTGCGGTGAAACCGCATGCAAGTTGACGGTATTTTACAGAGGGCTATGTGTCCATGGAGGCCGTTTAAGGTACGAAATAATTATCCAAATTCAAAAGTATGGTGTTTTTCTGAAAGGGGAGAACCTATGCTTTAATTTAGATATAAAATTATCGGCCTCCCTTGAAAACTTTAAAAGTTATTCCCAACCATAGAAATGTTTTTTTGTAACACTGTATTGTGCTGTATTGTTTGCGGTGAAACCGCATGCAAGTTGACGGTATTTTACAGAGGGCTATGTGTCCATGGAGGCCGTTTAAGGTACGAAATAATTATCCAAATTCAAAAGTATGGTGTTTTTCTGAAAGGGGAGAACCTAAGCTTTAATTTAGATATAAAATTATCGGCCTTCCTTGAAAACTTTAAAAGTTATTCCCAACCATAGAAATGTTTTTTTTGTAACACTGTATAGTGCTGTATTGTTTGCGGTGAAACCGCATGCAAGTTGACCGTATTTTACAGAGGGCTATGTGTCCATGGAGGCCGTTTAAGGTGAAATAATTATCCAAATTCAAAAGTATGGTGTTTTTCTGAAAGGAGAACCTACGATTTAATTTAGATATAAAATTATCGGCCTC
>CM055819.1:12721743-12797152 GCA_029582265.1 Zoroaster sp. YZ-2022
TTACAGCAAGCAGCTAGTAATACATTGGATAAACTTGCTTGAAACTGTACAGGTAAGCACAGCAGACTTATGTAGAATCCACTAATCTTGTTTTTTCCTTTCCTAGAACCTAAGGGATTACCTACTTCGTAATCATCATTATATAACAACAGGGGGATGACTACTTCCCTTGCCTGGTTAAATTTGCCTTTGTAATAACTACCATCCCGGTAGGTTTTCAACAAATCATCATTTCCAGAAGATTGATGATTTAGTATTGCAGACATCATTCCAGGACGTTCAAGGTGTTTCTTGATTGTTTTATCAATCGGAATATACTGGTAAGTGTCATCCTTAAGAACTTGCTTTACTCCGCCAGTGGAACTGTCAACTTGGGAAACAAAAGTCCTACCAACAGTTTTCTCTTCAGGACTAATGAACACTCCTTGTTCTTTAAAGTACTTTTGTTGTTGATGGTGAGTTCTCAAGCCATTGAATGTTTTTTTTAACTCATCAAAGTGTTGCAGAACTTTGTCACATTGTTCTGCATCAGGAATTCTGCCTGCCTTGATTTCTTCTACAAGCGTCACAACCTTTTTTTGCAAATGATCAACAATATTCCCAGTCAATTCATCTACCTCATCAATAACAGTTTTGATAAATTGATGTGGAACATATGATGCCTTCATGTTTGCTATAAACATAGCAACACCTTGGTGGATGTCCTCTACAGTTTCATTTGCCTCATCACCTTGAATGAAATCTATTTCATTTGGTCCAACATCCATATCCTCATCCTCCTCTTGTCCAACGGCATGTCCTTCTGGTTGAAAATTATTGTTTTCTAGTTCGGCTACATGCATTGACAAAAGATGTTTCTTGTAGGCTGCTGTGTAAGAAAATGTTTCCTTGCATCCATTCTGGCTACAGATTATTTGTGTAGAGGTTTGTGATGTAACACGGTGTATATATTTCAAGTGATTTAATAAATCCTTGATCCCACCAGGAGTTTTCTGTAAGCACTTATAGCACAGCATGTCTAATGTCTCAAAAAATGATCAAAAACATTAAGCTCACATGTTCTTTCCATCTCTGAAGAAATTTCAGTCTCTGTCCTATTTTTGGCACCAGTTCTCCAATCAACTGCTCGGTCAGCAGGGCTAATGATTCCATGTCAAAACCATTATCTGTGAGTGAGAATTGAAATAAAAAAATAAAATTACATGTACATTCATTTTGCTTTTTGAAAAAATTAAATTGCAACTTTTTATCTTAAGGGGACTTGAAA
Source organism: Zoroaster sp. YZ-2022 (assembly GCA_029582265.1). Classification (NCBI taxonomy): domain Eukaryota; kingdom Metazoa; phylum Echinodermata; class Asteroidea; order Forcipulatida; family Zoroasteridae; genus Zoroaster; species Zoroaster sp. YZ-2022. Next base: position 12,723,011 of record CM055819.1, read on the forward strand.
CCAACAAAATTGCCCATTTTTGTGAATCACCTTTGGGCATTCAAAACACACGAGAAAGAAAAACAATTTTTAAAAATGAGTTCTGTGATAACTTCAAACCCTAACCCCCTAGCACCATTTGCTTACCACCCTGCTGAATGCAACAATATACAACTGTTATCAAAGTTTGAACCCTGCTGGATACAACAATACCCATATGCATGCATGCACACAGCTATCAATTCCATTACCCTGAAAGCAACAAAGTGCAACAGGTGCAACTTGGCATACACCATCCTGCTCAGTGCAACAAGATACAACAGTTGACCGAGGCTACTACCCTGCTCAGTGCAACAAGATACAACTGAGTTTGTTACTTCTCATGACTGCTCACATGCAACAAAATGCAACAACTTTTTACAACTGTTGCATCCTGTTGCATTCAGCATTTAATGCCAGTTGTGCATAAAAAACCTCATACTTTTTTCATAAAACATGTTTTCGTAATTATATTTAAAAATCCAATATGGCCACTGTTACCATGGCAACATTTACCGTTATTATGGGAAAACATGATTTTTGGAGTTGTATAGCGTCTCTGTGATGATAATAATAATATGACAATTAGTACAATATGAAAAAAATAATTTTCTTAGCTTCAAGTCCCCTTAACTGTAGTTCAAATTGTTTGTCAACTAAATTGGAAATTTATACAGTTTGCTAACATGAGCACAAACAATTTTGGGCCTTTCGGTCCAATTTCCAGCCCAATTTCTGTGTGCACTTGTAATTGTATAATAGGCCTATAACATGGTAAAAACAAATATGAAGTATTTATTTCTGTTTTATTGGTGTTTTCAAACCAGTACACAATTTTTTCCTGCGTGTTGGGAAAAACAGCTTGTTCATGCAAGTGTAGAGCCTGTAAAATACGACACCCACCCATTTTTTTTATGGCTCACCCTCCCAATTTTACCACCACTCCATTATCTATTGCTAAAACCCTGCTTTTGTACTACCTCGCATGAAAATGGTATCGCCCATCCAAACTTTTGGCCACAGAAGTTTCTAGAAAATGTGTGTGTGTGTTCAAGCACTGGCCGCGTTATGGGGACAGAGAACAAAAGAGGGATCCGGAATTACTTAGCTGTGGGGACATTTTCGTTGTCCCCACAACGTTTTTAATCCCCAAAATCCTTTGTATTTTGTCCCCACAACGCCCCGTGCGGGATTGTGTGTACGTGCGTGTGTATATGTGTATTCTACTCTGTGCATGCAGTGTTGGCACACTGTTTCAATTTCTCTGCAATTTTGTTCTCCTTGTGACAACTTTAAATCAATAATTATTAGTATTTATACTACCACCGTAACACAGGTCATATTCATATCTCAATGACTACTTATGTTTCATCTGCAAAGTCTCCACTGCCTTTGTTCAAAGCTAATGTGCATGAAGTAAATCATGAGGGAGCAGCATGGGTGGAGATGCAGGCATGATTTTGTTTCAAATTCTAAAAAGAACATGTTGCAGAAGGGAAGAATAACAGTTAGCACAGACAGCCAAGTGCTGCTTTGTCCACCCCAATGAATATTAGGGTTATCTTTGAAAATGAAAATTATGATGAAATAAAAAAAACAGGCACACAATTCAGAGAATGGGAGTGCATATTCAAATCATAATGGCACATCAAACCACCATTTTTTTCACTTTCTGTTCGTGGGGGACTACGTTACATGATGTAGCAGCATACACCCCCTGCTGTGTACATGTATGTACACAGCAGAGAGCATGCACTTCTAATCCAACTTAACGTGACTGGGTAACCCCTTTTTCAAGTTTTACAAACGACAACTTAACCCTCCTGAGCATTAATCAGTAAACTTTACACTAACGCGTAAGTGGATGTATTGCAAAACACTCACACAAGTAACGGTGTCTAGAATGACTAAAAAATAATACAGGGTGCCCATGATGTTTTTATGTTTGTTTCACTATTTACAAGTATATTTGGGCCATAATATTTTTTTTTTAAATGTTTGTGGGTGGGGGGTGGACGATGGGAAAGAAAATACACATACTGTACTAATTATTCTAATTAACAGACGCTTTATTTACATTATTTTCATCATTTGCATGTAGCTCTCACTTACATCAATAACATCCACACAACTAGATACATAAAAGCTGTTCTACAACCAACCAGTGGCCCAGCAATCATCAAAGTGTGTGTGTGTGCAAACTGGTGAGCGAGTGTATTGGAATACACACATGTGTGTATTCCAATACACTCGCTCACTAAGCTACATATACTTTTGTACACTGCATGAAAACACACACAGACCCTATGCAAACAGATCATTATGCGAGATTTCACATGTAACCCCTATACACCTTCAACTCCAGCACTCTCCCACATGTAGGGTGGGTCAAAGGTGACAAAGTCAAGTGGTGTCTGGTTTTTTGGTCGAGTATTAAAGGGGCAGTGCAAAAAAAACCACTTTTTGAGAACTGGAGTACATCCACTCCCTCCTAGCAGGGTGTTAATGCACTTTTCGTATGCTAAATTTAACATTAAAACGACGCGACGATCCAGCAAATCTAACGTTACACAGCAACCATCCCGCATTAATATTTTTGTTAAAAATATGATCGCACGGTAACTCCCTGCCATGCCTGCCTAACTTGTTATGCATGGCTACACTACATACAGTTACGATCGTATTCTTAACTAGATCTCTTAAAACATATTTAACTTGCAATATTTACCCACGAATGTCTGCTCAAGGTCCTCCAGACCCCAGTCCATCAGCAGCTCGGTCAGAGTCGCCGCCATGGTTGATGGTGTGTGTACGCACGTACATATCATCATATCATACTAATGTCATCGCGATGTCCACGATTACTTTGCGCAACGTTGGTTAATTTTAACCTCGTGGTGCACATTTGCGCAACGTTGGTTAATTTTAACCGCGTGGTGCGCAGTTTGCTTAGCTGTTGTAAGTTACCGCTCACATTCGATCAACATTTGTGTAATGAAACGCAGTTACCCAACTTTTTTATTAAACATCTCTTATTCAACGTTGGGCAAAGAAAATACTTATAAAACTCGCTAATTTCAACATATGTTGGTTAAAATATTGCACAACAATCGATGGAAGCAATTTAACCAACGAATTTTCAGCAACTTTTTTGCAGTGTAGAGTGTTACAAAAAAAAACATTTCTAGGGTTGGGAATAACTTTTAAAGTTTTCAAGGGAGGCCGATAATTTTATATCTAATTTAAAGCTTAGGTTCTCCTCTTTCAGAAAAAACACCATACTTTTGAATTTGGATAATTATTTCGTACCTTAAACGGCCTCCATGGATACTTAGCCCTCTGTAAAATACCGTCAACTTGCATGCGGTTTCACTGCAAACAATACAGCACTATCCAGTCTTACTCAAACAAAACATTTCGAGGGTTGGGAATAACTTTTAAAGTTTTCAAGGGAGGCCGATAAATTTATGTCTAAATTAAAGCTTAGGTGCTCCCTTTTCAGAAAAACATCATACTTTTGAATTTGGATAATTATTTCGTACCTTAAACGGCCTCCATGGACACTTAGCCCTCTGTAAAATACGGTCAACTTGCATGCGGTTCCACTACAAACAATACAGCACTATCCAGTCTGAAACAAAACATTTCTAGGGTTGGGAATAACTTTTAAAGTTTTCAAGAAAGTCCGATAAATTTATATCTACATTAAAGCTTAGGTTCTCCCCTTCCGGAAAAATATCATACTTTTGAATTTGGATAATTATTTCGTACCTTAAACGGCCTCCATGGACACTTAGCCCTTTGTAAAATACGGTCAACTTGCATGCGGTTTCACCGCAAACAATACAGCACTATACAGTCTTACTCAAACAAAACATTTCTAGGGTTGGGAATAACTTTTAAAGTTTTCAAGGAAGGCCGATAAATTTATATCTAAATTAAAGCTTAGGTTCTCCCCTTCCGGAAAAATACAATACTTTTGAATTTGGAAAATTTTTTCGCACCTTAAACGGCCTCCATGGACACTTAGTCCTCTGTAAAATACCGTCAACTTGCATGCGGTTTCACTGCAAACAATAGAGCACTATCCAGTCTTACTCAAACAAAACATTTCGAGGGTTGGGAATAACTTTTAAAGTTTTCAAGGGAGGCCGATAAATTTATATCTAAATTAAAGCTTAGGTTCTCCCCTTTCAGAAAAACATCATACTTTTGAATTTGGATAATTATTTCGTACCTTAAACGGCCTCCATGGACACTTAGCCCTCTGTAAAATACGGTCAACTTGCATGCGGTTTCACTGCAAACAATACAGCACTATACAGTCTTACTCAAACAAAACATTTCTAGGGTTGGGAATAACTTTTAAAGTTTTCAAGGAAGGCCGATAAATTTATATCTAAATTAAAGCTTAGGTTCTCCCCTTTCAGAAAAACACCATACTTTTGAATTTGGATAATTATTTCGTACCTTAAACGGCCTCCATGGACACTTAGCCCTCTGTAAAATACGGTCAACTTGCATGCGGTTTCACTGCAAACAATAGAGCACTATCCAGTCTTACTCAAACAAAACATTTCTAGGGTTGGGAATAACTTTTAAAGTTTTCAAGAAAGGCCGATAAATTTATATCTACATTAAAGCTTAGGTTCTCCCCTTCCGGAAAAATACCATACTTTTGAATTTGGATAATTTTTTCGCACCTTAAACGGCCTCCATGGACACTTAGCCCTCTGTAAAATACGGTCAACTTGCATGCGGTTTCACTGCAAACAATACAGCACTATACAGTCTTACTCAAACAAAACATTTCTAGGGTTGGGAATAACTTTTAAAGTTTTCAAGGAAGGCCGATAAATTTATATCTAAATTAAAGCTTAGGTTCTCCCCTTCCGGAAAAATACCATACTTTTGAATTTGGATAATTTTTTCGCACCTTAAACGGCCTCCATGAACACTCAGCCCTCTGTAAAATACCGTCAACTTGCATGCGGTTTCACCGCAAACAATACAGCACTATACAGTATTACAAAAAAAAACATTTCTATGGTTGGGAATAACTTTTAAAGTGTTCAAGGGAGGCCGATAATTTTATATCTAAATAAAAGCTTAGGTTGTTCTTCTCCCCTTTCAGAAAAAACATCATACTATTGAATTTGGATAATTATTTCGTACCTTAAACGGCCTCCATGGACACTTAGCCCTTTGTAAAATACCGTCAACTTGCATGCGGTTTCACCGCAAACAATACAGCACTATCCAGTCTTACTAAAAAAAACATTTATAGGGTTGGGAATAACTTTTAAAGTTTTCAAGGATGGCCGATAATTTTATATCTAAATTAAAGCTTAGGTTCTCTCCATTCAGAAAAACATCATACTTTTGAATTTGGATAATTATTTCGTACCTTAAACGGCCTCCATGGATACTTAGCCCTCTGTAAAATACCGTCAACTTGCATGCGGTTTCACTGCAAACAATACAGCACTATCCAGTCTTACTAACAAAAAACATTTATAGGGTTGGGAATAACTTTTAAAGTTTTCAAGGGAGGCCGATAAATTTATATCTAAATTAAAGCTTAGGTTCTCCCCTTTCAGAAAAACATCATACTTTTGAATTTGGATAATTATTTCGTACCTTAAACGGCCTCCATGGACACTTAGCCCTCTGTAAAATACCGTCAACTTGCATGCGGTTTCACCGCAAACAATACAGCACTATCCAGTCTTACTAAAAAAAAACATTTATAGGGTTGGGAATAACTTTTAAAGTTTTCAAGGGAGGCCGATAAATTTATATCTAAATTAAAGCTTAGGTTCTCCCCTTTCAGAAAAAACATCATACTTTTGAATTTGGATAATTATTTCGTACCTTAAACGGCCTCCATGGATACTTAGCCCTCTGTAAAATACCGTCAACTTGCATGCGGTTTCACTGCAAACAATACAGCACTATCCAGTCTTACTAACAAAAAACATTTATAGGGTTGGGAATAACTTTTAAAGTTTTCAAGGGAGGCCGATAAATGTATATCTAAATTAAAGCTTAGGTTCTCCCCTTTCAGAAAAAACATCATACTTTTGAATTTGGATAATTATTTCGTACCTTAAACGGCCTCCATGGATACTTAGCCCTCTGTAAAATACCGTCAACTTGCATGGGTTTCCACCGCAAACAATACAGCACTATCCAGTCTTACTATAAAAAAACATTTATAGGGTTGGGAATAACTTTTAAAGTTTTCAAGGAAAGCCGATAAATTTATATCTAAATTAAAGCTTAGGTTCTCCCCTTTCAGAAAAACATCATACTTTTGAATTTGGAAATTTTTTCGTACCTTAAACGGCCTCCATGGACACTTAGCCCTCTGTAAAATACCGTCAACTTGCATGCAGTTTCACCGCAAACAATACAGCACTATACAGTGTTACAAAAGAAATATTTCTAGGGTTGGGAAAAACTTTTTAAGTTTTCAAGGAAGTCCGATAAAATTATATCTAAATTAAAGCTTAGGTTCTCCCCTTTCAGAAAAACACCATACTTTTGAATTTGGATATTTTTTTCGTACCTTAAACGGCCTCCATGGACACTTAGCCCTCTGTAAAATACGGTCAACTTGCATGCGGTTTCACTGCAAACAATACAGCACTATCCAGTCTTACTCAAACAAAACATTTCTAGGGTTGGGAATAACTTTTAAAGTTTTCAAGGGAGGCCGATAATTTTATATCTAAATTAAAGCTTAGGTTCTCCCTTTCAGAAAAACATCATACTTTTGAATTTGGATAATTATTTCGTACCTTAAACGGCCTCCATGGACACTTAGCCCTCTGGAAAATACGGTCAACTTGCATGCGGTTTCACTGCAAACAATACAGCACTATACAGTCTTACTCAAACAAAACATTTCTAGGATTGGGAATAACTTTTAAAGTTTCAAGGAAGGCCGATAAATTTATATCTAAATTAAAGCTTAGGTTCTCCCCTTTCAGAAAAACACCATACTTTTGAATTTGGATATTTTTTTCGTACCTTAAACGGCCTCCATGGACACTTAGTCCTCTGTAAAATATCGTCAACTTGCATGCGGTTTCACTGCAAACAATAGAGCACTATCCAGTCTTACTCAAACAAAACATTTCTAGGGTTGGGAATAACTTTTAAAGTTTTCAAGGGAGGCCGATAAATTTATATCTAAATTAAAGCTCAGGTGCTCCCTTTTCAGAAAAACATCATACTTTTGAATTTGGATAATTATTTCGTACCTTAAACTGCCTCCATGGACACTTAGCCCTCTGGAAAATACGGTCAACTTGCATGCGGTTTCACTGCAAACAATACAGCACTATACAGTCTTACTCAAACAAAACATTTCTAGGATTGGGAATAACTTTTAAAGTTTCAAGGAAGGCCGATAAATTTATATCTAAATTAAAGCTTAGGTTCTCCCCTTTCAGAAAAACACCATACTTTTGAATTTGGATATTTTTTTCGTACCTTAAACGGCCTCCATGGACACTTAGCCCTCTGTAAAATATCGTCAACTTGCATGCGGTTTCACTGCAAACAATAGAGCACTATCCAGTCTTACTCAAACAAAACATTTCTAGGGTTGGGAATAACTTTTAAAGTGTTCAAGGGAGGCCGATAATTTTATATCTAAATTAAAGCTTAGGTTGTTCTTCTCCCCTTTCAGAAAAAACATCATACTATTGAATTTGGATAATTATTTCGTACCTTAAACGGCCTCCATGGACACTTAGCCCTCTGTAAAATACGGTCAACTTGCATGCGGTTTCACCGCAAACAATACAGCACTATCCAGTCTTACTAACAAAAAACATTTATAGGGTTGGGAATAACTTTTAAAGTTTTCAAGCGAGGCCGATAAATTTATTTCTAAATTAAAGCTTAGGTTCCCCCTTTCAGAAAAACATCATACTTTTGAATTTGGATAATTATTTCGTACCTTAAACGGCCTCCATGGACACTTAGCCCTCTGTAAAATACCGTCAACTTGCATGCGGTTTCACCGCAAACAATACAGCACTATCCAGTCTTACTAACAAAAAACATTTATAAGGTTGGGAATAAATTTAAAGTTTTCAAGGAAGGCCGATAAATTTATATCTAAATTAAAGCTTAGGTTCCCCCTTTCAGAAAAACATCATACTTTTGAATTTGGATAATTATTTCGTACCTTAAACGGCCTCCATGGACACTTAGCCCTCTGTAAAATACCGTCAACTTGCATGCGGTTTCACCGCAAACAATACAGCACTATCCAGTCTTACTAAAAAACATTTATAGGGTTGGGAATAACTTTTAAAGTTTTCAAGTGAGGCCGATAAATTAATATCTAAATTAAAGCTTAGGTTCCCCCCTTTCAGAAAAACATCATACTTTTGAATTTGGATAATTATTTCGTACCTTAAACGGCCTCCATGGACACTTAGCCCTCTGTAAAATACCGTCAACTTGCATGCGGTTTCACTGCAAACAATACAGCACTATCCAGTCTTACTAACAAAAAACATTTATAGGGTTGGGAATAACTTTTAAAGTTTTCAAGGGAGGCCGATAAATTTATATCTAAATTAAAGCTCAGGTCCCTCCTTTTCAGAAAAACATCATACTTTTGAATTTGGATAATTATTTCGTACCTTCAACGGCCTCCATGGACACTTATCCCTGTGTAAAATACGGTCAACTTGCATGCCGTTTCACCGCAAACAATACAGCACTATCCAGTCTTACTAAAAAAAACATTTATAGGGTTGGGAATAACTTTTAAAGTTTTCAAGGAAAGCCGATAAATTTATATCTAAATTAAAGCTTAGGTTCTCCCCTTTCAGAAAAACATCATACTTTTGAATTTGGAAATTTTTTCGTACCTTAAACGGCCTCCATGGACACTTAGCCCTCCTCCATGGACACTTAGCCCTCTGTAAAATACCGTCAACTTGCATGCAGTTTCACCGCAAACAATACAGCACTATACAGTGTTACAAAAGAAATATTTCTAGGGTTGGGAATAACTTTTAAAGTTTTCAAGGAAGGCCGATAAATTTATATCTAAATTAAAGCTTAGGTTCTCCCCTTTCAGAAAAACACCATACTTTTGAATTTGGATAATTATTTCGTACCTTAAACGGCCTCCATGGACACTTAGCCCTCTGTAAAATACGGTCAACTTGCATGCGGTTTCACTGCAAACAATACAGCACTATACAGTCTTACTCAAACAAAACATTTCTAGGATTGGGAATAACTTTTAAAGTTTTCAAGGAACGCCGATAAATTTATATCTAAATTAAAGCTTAGGTTCTCCCCATTCAGAAAAACATCATACTTTTGAATTTGGATAATTATTTCGTACCTTAAACGGCCTCCATGGACACTTAGCCCTCTGTAAAATACCGTCAACTTGCATGCGGTTTCACTGCAAACAATACAGCACTATCCAGTCTTACTCAAACAAAACATTTCTAGGGTTGGGAATAACTTTTAAAGTTTTCAAGGAATGCCGATAAATTTATATCTAAATTAAAGCTTAGATTCCCCCTTTCAGAAAAACATCATACTTTTGAATTTGGATAATTATTTCGTACCTTAAACGGCCTCCATGGACACTTAGCCCTCTGTAAAATACGGTCAACTTGCATGCGGTTTCACCGCAAACAATACAGCACTATCCAGTCTTACTAACAAAAAACATTTATAGGGTTGGGAATAACTTTTAAAGTTTTCAAGCGAGGCCGATAAATTTATATCTAAATTAAAGCTTAGGTTCTCCCCTTTCAGAAAAACATCATACTTTTGAATTGGGATAATTATTTCGCAAACGGCCTCCATGGATACTTAGCCCTCTGTAAAATACCGTCAACTTGCATGCGGTTTCACTGCAAACAATACAGCACTATCCAGTCTTACTAACAAAAAACATTTATAGGGTTGGGAATAACTTTTAAAGTTTTCAAGGGAGGCCGATAAATGTATATCTAAATTAAAGCTTAGGTTCTCCCCTTTCAGAAAAACATCATACTTTTGAATTTGGATAATTATTTCGTACCTTAAACGGCCTCCATGGACACTTAGCCCTCTGTAAAATACCGTCAACTTGCATGCGGTTTCACCGCAAACAATACAGCACTATCCAGTCTTACTAACAAAAAACATTTATAAGGTTGGGAATAACTTTTAAAGTTTTCAAGGGAGGCCGATAAATTTATATCTAAATTAAAGCTTAGGTTCTCACCTTTCAGAAAAACATCATACTTTTGAATTTGGATAATTTTTTCGTACCTTAAACGGCCTCCATGGACACTTAGCCCTCTGTAAAATACGGTCAACTTGCATGCGGTTTCACCGCAAACAATACAGCACTATACAGTGTTACAAAAAAAAACATTTCTAGGGTTGGGAATAACTTTTAAAGTTTTCAAGGAAGGCCGATAAATTTATATCTAAATTAAAGCTTAGGTTCTCCCCTTTCAGAAAAACATCATACTTTTGAATTTGGATAATTATTTCGTACCTTAAACGGCCTCCATGGACACTTAGCCCTCTGTAAAATACGGTCAACTTGCATGCGGTTTCACTGCAAACAATACAGCACTATCCAGTCTTACTCAAACAAAACATTTCTAGGGTTGGGAATAACTTTTAAAGTTTTCAAGGAAGGCCGATAAATTTATATCTAAATTAAAGCTTAGGTTCTCCCCTTTCAGAAAAACATCATACTTTTGAATTTGGATAATTATTTCGTACCTTAAACGGCCTCCATGGATACTTAGCCCTCTGTAAAATACCGTCAACTTGCATGCGGTTTCACTGCAAACAATACAGCACTATCCAGTCTTACTCAAACAAAACATTTCTAGGGTTGGGAATAACTTTTAAAGTTTTCAAGGAAGGCCGATAAATTTATATCTAAATTAAAGCTTAGGTTCTCCCCTTTCAGAAAAACATCATACTTTTGAATTTGGATAATTATTTCGTACCTTAAACGGCCTCCATGGACACTTAGCCCTCTGTAAAATACGGTCAACTTGCATGCGGTTTCACTGCAAACAATACAGCACTATCCAGTCTTACTAACAAAAAACATTTATAGGGTTGGGAATAACTTTTAAAGTTTTCAAGGGAGGCCGATAAATTTATATCTAAATTAAAGCTTAGGTTCTCCCCTTTCAGAAAAAACATCATACTTTTGAATTTGGATAATTATTTCGTACCTTAAACGGCCTCCATGGATACTTAGCCCTCTGTAAAATACCGTCAACTTGCATGCGTTTCCACCGCAAACAATACAGCACTATCCAGTCTTACTAAAAAAAAACATTTATAGGGTTGGGAATAACTTTTAAAGTTTTCAAGGAAGGCCGATAAATTTATATCTAAATTAAAGCTCAGGTCCTCCCTTTTCAGAAAAACATCATACTTTTGAATTTGGATAATTATTTCGTACCTTAAACTGCCTCCATGGACACTTAGCCCTCTGGAAAATACGGTCAACTTGCATGCGTTTCCACCGCAAACAATACAGCACTATCCAGTCTTACTCAAACAAAACATTTCTAGGGTTGGGAATAACTTTTAAAGTTTTCAAGGAAGGCCGATAAATTTATATCTAAATTAAAGCTTAGGTTCTCCCCTTTCAGAAAAACACCATACTTTTGAATTTGGATAATTATTTCGCACCTTAAACGGCCTCCATGGACACTTAGCCCTCTGTAAAATACCGTCAACTTGCATGCGGTTTCACCGCAAACAATACAGCACTATACAGTGTTACAAAAAAAAACATTTCTAGGGTTGGGAATAACTTTTAAAGTTTTCAAGGAAGGCCGATAAATTTATATCTAAATTAAAGCTCAGGTGCTCCCTTTTCAGAAAAACATCATACTTTTGAATTTGGATAATTATTTCGTACCTTAAACGGCCTCCATGGACACTTAGCCCTCTGTAAAATACGGTCAACTTGCATGCGGTTTCACCGCAAACAATACAGCACTATACAGTGTTACAAAAAAAAATATTTCTAGGGTTGGGAATAACTTTTAAAGTTTTCAAGGGAGGCCGATAAAATTATATCTAAATTAAAGCTTAGGTTCTCCCCTATCAGAAAAACACCATACTTTTGAATTTGGATATTTTTTTCATACCTTAAACGACATCCATGGACAATTAGCCCTCTGTAAAATACGGTCAACTTGCATGCGGTTTCACCGCAAACAATACAGCACTATACACTGCAAAAACGTTGGGTAAAATTTTACTCAACACTTTACTCAACGTTGTCTAACTATGCAATCGAGCAGTTGTTGAGTAAAAAATGCACAACCTTATTGTCAATTCCATTCACACAGTAGTTGGCGAATTCATTTCATCAATAGTTGCGTAATTCTACTACTCAACATTTGGGTATTTGTTTGCTCATATGTTGATCACCTTATAATAGCAACTGTTGAGCATTTCTCATTACAACTGTTGAGCATTTCTATTGGACAACTGTTGAGCATTTCTATTGGACAACTGTTGGGCATTTCTATTGGACAACTGTTGGGCATTTCTATTGAACAACTGTTGAGGATTTCTATTGGACAACTGTTGAGCATTTCTATTGGACAACTGTTGAGCATTTCTATTGGACAACTGTTGAGCATTTCTATTGGACAACTGTTGATGAATTTGTTACTTGTTCTGCATTTCTATATTGTTATTAATTGATTTCAATTGAAAGGCTTGAGAAATAATTAGTGAATTAAATACTAGTAGTTGGGCAGTCATGGGTACCTAAAACAACCACTGCAGTGTACACTCTTAGATTGTTGCGCTGTTTATTTATCACTGTTTATTAACACTTAACACTTTTAACACAGTAAAAACAGTTATTTCACAGCCAATTGTTAATACACAGATTGAAGGAACTTGCCCCAAAACTTTCTGTAAAATGATTTGTTTTTTAGGAAAGCATGACATTTAAAAAAAAATCTCATTAAGTATTCTGAGAAAACCCTGAAAATCTTACTTAAAGTTTCGCTGTGGACAGGAGGAAAATATTAACATAATACGGTAAAATTTACCTTTTTCTATTTATGAAAATATAACTCATTCCTGCAGCGAGCATGTAAGGCGTCATCATATTGTCACTGACAATTTCACCATGTTGTTGAGACAGATCATCTTCCAACAAACATGGGGAAATAGACCGATCCATTAAGCCCCGCCCCTAAACGTATTGACCAATCATGGCCACGAAAAGTCCAACAAAAGTCCGACACGTTAAAATCCATTACAAATGTAAACAACACGCCGCCATTTAGATAGCCGCAATGCGCATTTTGTGTGTACGTTTCAGGGATCGAGACGCACATGTCATACGCATTGCCCACGTGGGCGCCATTGCTATGGTGGGCAGAGCTTAATGGATTGGTCTATTGTCAGTGTCAATGCGATGGCGCCTTGTTGGCATGCTTCACGCATGTCAATCGAGAGATAGATAACCTGTCCTTTTCATCATCTGGGGACTTCTGGGCATTACGAGTCTTAAAATCCTCATGTTTTTCATTGTATCCACCTGTTCATGTTTACAGCTTTACATCCTCAGATTGCTGCACACAACTAGAATTTATTTCCTGTAAAGTATGATTTGTCAAGGCGTTAATTTTTTTGACTGAAATAATTTTACAGCTGTTCACATTTATTTCATATTTGACAACTGATCAAATGTCTGGGAAGATATAACCAGCACGATATGTGGACAAGGATCCTCCCGAAAAAATTAGACGCATTGTAGCTATATATACCCTAGGCTATTGTACCTATACAATGGAGTGTCGTGGCCGAGCGGTCTAGTGCACCGGACTCAAGTGCTGGTTGCAGAGTCATCAGAGTGTGCGTTTGAGTCCCGGCCTGGCCGGCCGTGATGCTTGTGTCCTTGAGCAAGACACTTAACCATAATTTGCTTCACTTCACCCAGGTGTATAAATGAGGGACCTGTGAGGGCTGAGATGGTATTGTGTTTGATTAACACAATAGTCTGGGGTATATAGCTTTTTTTTTTTGGGGGGGGGGGGTCCCCTTAGCGCTTATAGCAGCTTGAGGTTGTATGCTCCCCAGGGAGTTGAAAACGTTCCAGGAAAAAGTGGTTTACATATGCCCCGTGACCAGGGATAATAACTGTTCTGAAAATGACACTTTTACTAAACTTTTACTAAACTGTACCACTTCAGATAATAAAAAGGTCCTGTCAGTTCAACATGTTTTTTTTTAGCTCTCACCTATTTTTGAACTTATGTACATTGTTCACAACACTGAAAAGCATTTAAGAAAAGCATATACTGTAAGAAATTCGAAAGGAACAACAAAGAAACAGTATGGCCTCAACATACCCTCTAACTGTTTAAGGATAGTAAACATGAATACAATCTCTGATTGTAAGTTAGCCCCATAAATAGGGCCAATACACTGGACTACCTCCATTCATTGGCCCTAGTCAAGACCCTTAACAGCACGCTGATATTTTTTTTCAGATGCCAAACTTGTTGGATGTGCAATTTTAAACCACAATTTTCAAGCTTAGGGTACACTTACCTATGCAAACACTGTTGGTATACTGTCGGCAATTGTGTGATGGCTACATTTCGTTAAATTTACGTGAGAAATGTCAGTAACAATTTGTACACGATGCATGTAACTCGTTTTAACATCCTCAATCTCTGGGTTTTTTTTTAACATGTGCGTAAAGCAATGAACAATACTGTCATTGTTGTGGGATCGAGTGTGGAAACTGTGGTTGTAAATATTCAGACGACTGTATCATGTGTACTCAAAGTACATCCGTGCCGTTTTCAGGCATCCGACCTTGATCGAGTTGACGGGTCGTACACGAAACAGTCGTCTGACAGTGTTGTTGCGACGTGTCGTCCCGTTGACAACATTTCCAGACTCGATCCCACAATTATGACAGTATTATTCATTGCTTTACGCACAAGTTAAAAAAAAAACGAGATTGAGGATGTTAAAACGAGTTACATGCATCGTGTACAAATTGTTACCGACATTTAAATTTCACGAAATGTAGCCATCGCACAGTTGCCGACAGTTTGCCAACAGTGTTTGCATAGGTAAGTGTACCCTAAGCTTGAAAATTGTGGTTTAAAATTGCACATCCAGCAAGTTTGACATCTGAAAAAAATATCAGCGTGCTGTAGGGTCTTGACTAGGGCCAATTAGGAACGGAGGTAGTCCAGTGTATTGGCCCTATCTATGGGGCTAATTGTAAGTAATCTCTGTCTTGTTTCTTGACTCTCCTTCATCATGCTATTCAATACAATTCCACTTCATCTGCGTGCAGATACATGCATCTTCATCTAGATACATCCACACACAGTCCAGTTATCACATACTACTTAGCAGAGCTGGAAAAATTGTGGTAGGCTCTAAACTGACGTACGGCAGGTGCTTCCTTACCCTTAGTAACACCAGGCTGCTTGTAGACACAAGTCTCCAGGAACTCCCACACAGTCTTACATTGCTCCTGGTATTTTAAGTCAAATACGTAATGTGCCTTGTAGCATGTATCCACGGCTTTCTGTAGTGAAGGTTGGGGAATGCCTCTTCTTTCCAGTATCACAAATAACTGCGACGGGTTCAACTTGTTATCAGAGAACAGCATTAAAATGTATGGTTGCGGTCTCTTCGAGCTGTCAATGTGTTTCAGATATTCGTGCATATTGATGATATCCTACAAATGGAAGTATAAAAGAAAGGTTATGCATCAGAAACTTCCATCCTATTCATTCATAAAAATCGGCAATTTCTGGTAAAATGGTACATGATTTAAACTCGCTAAGAAATTGATGGGCTGGGAATGAGCCAAATCATGCAGGACTGTGAGTCATAAGACATGAGTGAACATGGACTAATTCCCCCTACTAATTTCAAAGTCAAATGGTCAATAGAACCATGTATGTCGTAGCCTGTGAATGGTGTTCTTGAGCCAACTGTATCACTTGTGATCAACAATCCATCAGTCAAATGACAAGGATCTATTAAGGAATTATATAATTTGTTTATAATTATATAACAGACCCAATGAATGTACATCAGTTATGCCTGTTGCATCATTTATATAAATACTAACCAACTGAGCATCAATGAAGGATGCCAAGACCTCAGATGATGCACACCTTCCACTGTGTCTTCCTTTGTGCCTGCCCTCAAAGACGAGGGGCATCATGTGAAATGCCAAATTGTTCTTCTCTTCTGCAAAAACAGTCAGTAAAATCCATCTTGGATACAGTGTATTTATCTTTGCCAATACATTTTATTTTTGGTGTAACTTAAAGTGGAGGCCTGGCTTGATTTGGGGAATATAAAATGGAACCAGACAGAAATGCAACAAAATAAAAATGTACTTATGAAAACATTAGAGCCTGCAGTGTCTATTCAAGCACATCCAAAAGAATAAGCCAAATGTTTTGTTTAAATAATGGAAAGGTGCTTTGTATTAAAACAAAACTTGGATTTCTCGTTAAGGGCCACTCACAATGGTCAATATTTTCATCTAGGTACAAAGTTTACATAACTTTTGCACCATGAAACCTTCCCCTATACACAATTAAATATGCCAAAAATTTTGAAAACAAAAAAATGTCCTTTACCCCTTTCACTTTACATTAAAAGGGAAAGGGGAAATCACAATGAAAAAGTCTGGCTGATGTCAATATGGAGAACTTCACGGTTATAGTCTCTTACACCACACTAATGAGAAAAAGTGTACTCCCTGTTTGATGTTTTACCTTCTTTGTAATATCAAACAACGCCTACCTGCTGATAATTTCTCAATGTCCAGGTCATTCTCCAAGTGTAGTCTTTCTTTCCACTGTGGACACATCTGAATGCCATACTTCACAAGCGAGTCACTGATTCCTCCCCATGCCTGATACAGGTCCTGCACATCCGGGTATATGACTTTGTAGTCCTGATCAATCTATAAAAAACAAGAAATAGTCATGCAATTTAGGTATTGAAACATCATACACAGCTATGCATGATGTTCTTGCAAAGGTGGAGCAGTTGATGTGAAAGAACCTGATTTTCTAGGATGCATACATACATCTGCAGCCACGCTCCTGCACTTTAGTGTCCCCCGAACATGTCCAAGCCAAACCAGGTAAACTCAGCATCACTTTTCCCCCTGGTTCCTGATAGGGAATCTTCTTACATTGAAATAATCTTTATTTCATCAAAGTCAGTTAAGCGAATTGAGTGTTATGTCATCTTCTGTGCAGGAAGGTCAGTCCTCAAATCAGATATGGTTCATGAACCAGGGTGTGATTTTGTTGCTCAGAAAAATTACATGCAACTTAATTGACTGATTTCACTGAAATAAAGACTACATGTACATAAACAACATTCCTTATCAGAACCCGGGGAAAAAAATCAAATCTGGTGTTTGCCTGGTTTGGCCTTGAATTTTTTTGGACACCTCCCGGCCTGTACTTATAGTATTTATTGAATCTGCAGTGGTACTTTTATAGGACATTTACATGTATGATATATTTTTGGTAGAAACTTTGCTAACTCTTGATCTTTTACTTGACTTCCATTTTAAAAACTAAGGTTTACAGTTTAGCAAAGCTTTACTGGTAGCTGCATCAGTCTATCTGAAAAGGGGGAAAACAAACCAAGGATCACATATTCAATTTCAAGCAACTGCAACATAGCATGCCAGGATCAGTTAGCCGAGGATATTCCTTCAAAATTTCTGCAACTGTCCTTGGTTCCTCAATATCTCTGATCCAGCGGAATCGGTGTCTTGCAGTAGAGGCCATTTTCTGCTTAACTTCATCCTCGGGTCCAAGATGGTCTTTCAACCACTGCTGTAAACCAGAAACTTTCGCCGATGTGTCCGTCCCTTCTGAATCTGGATCAGCAACCGTTTCTGGAACAGGCTTGGGATTTTCTGTAAAGAAATGAAAAGCTGTACTTAGGCAAAGAAGATTGACAACACACAAAATGTCCCAAGACAATCAGGGACTTTTATTATTAAGACAAATAATGAATTTAAGTTAGTGTAGCCAGGCGTGGACCCAGAGGAGGGGGGGGGGGTTGGGGGTCGAAACCCCCTCCTGCTCTGACCCACTGCTCTTTTTTGTTCTTTTCTTTTTTACAACTGTATAGTAATATTTGTTAAATGACATTCTGCTGGGGTTATTACCGGTATAAAAAAAATTCTGGCAGACTGACCCCCTGCAAACATTCCTGGATCCGCCCCTGGTAGCTTTAGGCCTATCGGAACTGGACAGAATGTGACACAGCATTGTATTGAGTGTAAACTTTTAAGCTCACAATGTAGTTACATGTATACCTGTACAATCGACACCCAAGGAAGGGCACACTTAGCCAGGGCGTAATTTAATTATTCACTTTGCCAATTCCATGTAACATATTTGCTTGTTACAGAACTGTAATATTTCTGTGTCCTGGTTATATAGACATAAGTTTTAGCATACAACTTCTCCAATAGAGTAAATGGCCCATTGTACATGTACTAAATGGCCCATTGTACATGTACCAAATGGAATTAAACTACTAGTAAACTGACATCATAACGTGAATAAAGAAAGCTTGACTGTCATTACGGGATAGCTCCATTAGAAACTTTCCGAGTTTGAGGCCCCAAACTCGGAAATCACACATCCTTTTCAATGCAAATTTTTTTAAGTGTGTTTACTGTGTCAATAAACTTATCAGATTAGATAGCTAATCCTGCGGTAACTGAAATGTACACCGGCTGGCTGTGAGTTTGCAGAGAAAAATATCACATAGAAGGCATTAGTTTTCGGATTCCATTCTTGTATTTTCATTCTTTTGACAAAAAGTTATCATAGTTTCATTGTTTAATCCTGAAAAAGGACCAAGTATGAGCTGAGAACGTACGGCACACGGTAACTCAACGGCCGTGAAAATGCCAGTGTTGCGTGCGAATGGATATTTACTAAGGTTGATGCTTACTTATTAGGGTTTTGCAATAATGAGTCTAATATTTAAAAAAAATCGATTCTAGTCGTCAATAAAGGTCGTTGGGTATATTTATTTATGTTGGTCATATAGTTTTAACGAAGTTGAACGAAAATAGTGAGCAACATTGTCCTACTTTTTTCAGGCGTAGGTTTTAAATATGCCTGCGTACGCACCACACTCAACAGCGAGCATAGGAATGGAAGTTGATTTAACTTCGTGCAATAGCCTCACACATGGCGCTGTAGCAAAATAGGCCAAAGCGTTTATTGTTTTGATCGGTGGGGAGGGGGTACGCGGGATGCAATTTTTTTCTGCAATTCAAAATTGCCATCCTCAAAAAATTTCCTTTTCTTTTTGAGGATTCCCTCTTTTGAATCAAATTACAACAAACAAATTTCCCCATTGAAAATCATTGCGACAATGGCGATTTCGGAATGCAGAAAAAAATTCCCGGCGGGATTGTAATCATCCATTATTTCGCAAGTGCGTTGATATGACATGGGTTTTGAAAAGCGTTGCTTTTGCGCTTTGCTAATTCATTGTGCATCATAGTACTTGGTTGAGGGTTAGACAAGACATCCTGGTCTAGGTTTTCGCACGGGGCCGCAAATTTTTTTCTACGTGTCGTTAGCTTTGAAATCATGTTAAGACAGGCGCTGGACAATAATGGTTTGGTATATTAAAAAAATACTGTGGCCCCCGTTTTTTTTCCTTTCTGCAGTCCGAAATTGCCATTGTCGTAATGATATCTAATGGGGATAAGTTTCCCTATTAGATATCACTATAGGACAGTGGCACGGGGGCCACAGTATTTTTTTTTTATACCAAACGATTATTGTCCAGCGTCTGTCTTTCATGATTTTTTAGCTAACGACACGTATAAAAACATCAGGGTCGTATTTGCAAGTTGAGTGTAAAATACGTGCAAAATACCTGTAGCGACCGTTATACTGTTTTTTATTTTCTATAGAAACTGCCGGAACCGCTGGGTAAAAAAAATACCAGGCCCAGCCCCGCTGAGAAATAATATTCCCGGCCTAAATTGCCGCCAGACCAGCACAGCGAAACTCTTCGACGTGTTTGAACCATGGGGAAAACGTGCGCCCGATGTGTTTTTTTATTTCATGTAAATAAAACGACTTATTTAGGCAAATGCTTATACAGTACTTCTAATAATAGTCATAGGCTAAACATGGATCTTTGAATCCCGTTTCGAAAACCATAAGTTATATATGGCGGCTGTTTAATGGACCATGAGTATTTATTAGCATATCAGGGGCGGATCCCAAAAAAATTGCAGGTGGGGGTCTGGCCAATTTGTTTTGTTTTTATTAATGTCCGATAGTACCCCTGCAGAATGTCAGTTTTTTTAATGTTCACTTTAATATTGTTACATATTTTTTTTGTCAGAACAGGGATTCTCCGATCCCCCCACCAGTTCGACAAACAACGTGTCTTGCGGCATTCTCTCCATGGAAACCTTTGTTGAAGCTTGCTTTTTTGAACACACGTTGCTACTAGGGCAATAAACTTGAAGACGTGTCTATTGCTTATTAAGTTGCACCCTCCAACATAATAGTGTTCTTTTCATTAGTAATTGGCTATCACAGCCAAGCATCCTATTCAGTCTGCTATGTAATAGTATTCAATGGTCTATTGAAATCGGTGAGTCAAACTTACTCTCTGGACACTCTATTGTTCAATTCATTGGCTAACTCTGCTAAGCATCCTGTTTACTTTCAGTGGTCTTTTGAATTTCTGGGACATCTCTGAAAACATCGGAGTGTTGCCGATTAAAAATTTCTGAAATAGTTCACAAACGTTTTTTTATATTTTTTTTAAATTTTGAATGGTAAAGGAGTCTTAAACTTGTTGTCAATTCACATTTTCTGGAATTACTCAATGAGTACGTCATCGGTCATGACTGCTCCGATTGCACTTCTGATAATAAAAAAAAATCGACAATAAAAAAACCTGAATGTTTTGGGACCGATTCTTAAAATGAATGCTAGGCTTTTACTTATTTATCGCAAGTTCTTTGATATGACAGGTTTTGAAAAGCGTTGCTTTTGCGCTTTGCTAATTCATCGTGCACCATGGTTATTAATGATTACTTGGTTGAGGTTATGACAAGACGTCCTGGTCCATGTTTTCGCACTGGGGCCACAGTATTTGTTTTCATATACCAAACCATTTTTGTCCAGCGTCTGTCTTGCCATCTTACAATAGGCAAGACATGAATTGTTTAAGCTAACGACCGTAGAAAAAAAAACATCATGGTCGTATTTGCAAGTTGAGTGTAAATTACGTGCAAAATACCTGTAGCGACCGTACGGTTATCCCGTTTTTTAAATTTTCTATAGGGAAACTGCTGGATCCGCTGGGTAAAAACAAAATACCAGGCCCAGCCCCGCTGAGAAATAATATTCCCGGCCTTCGCCCGACCAGCACAGCGAAACTCTTCGACGTGTTGAACCATGGGGGAAAACGTGCGCCCGATGTTTTTTAAATTTTTCACTAGGTTTAAACGTTTCATTGCAAATGTCATAGGCTACAAACTTAGATTTTTGAATCCCGTTTCGTTGTCACAAACCATAAATTATTGTGGCTGTTTAATGGTATATGAGTCGGGTCCAATAATTTTTGAAGGGGGTGTCAATTTTTTATGTCCGATAATAACCCCTAATAAGAATGTCCGATTTTACTATAATTCTGCTGACAACATCTACAGAGCACTCTAGCCGAAACGTTGAGAAAATGCCTTCTCAGAGCCAACACCTCTTCTTAAGAGATTATTACATGGTTGTACCCGAAAGATTTCCTAATTTGTCCTTTTTTGTTGGAATATTTTTTTAATGTAATAAACCACAAGGGAAACCGACGAATATTTTTTTGTCACTGTCAGAGCAGGTTCGCAGCGGCGTAGCCAGGACTTGTTCAGTAGGGGGGGGCAAAGGGGTGGGGGGCCTGACTTTCAGTGGGGGGGCCAGCAGGGGAAAATCATGACATAATTAGCTCTGATTTAAGCCTTTTCCCCCTTTTTTTCAAAGTTATTTACAACTTTTTTGGGAAGAGACACTGTTAGGATTTTTTGTTGGGGGGGGGGGGCACTGGAAATGTATGGGGGGCATGTGCCCCCCCCAGGCCCCCCCCCCTTCATGGTTGCTACCTCAACTTTCTACTACATTAATATAGGTGAACTTGGAAAAGATTTAAACCACCCACCATAATAATACAAAAATGTGCCTCAACCCTTGCACAATACATGCACTAGGAAATAAATACAGTGGCTTGTGCTGGTAGATCAGTCTTCACGCTTCAGTGGTTAAAAGTAGTACCGGCTACATATTGCCTGTCACTCAGATAAAGGGATTAAAAGCCACTGTTTGTCCAAGCAGATAAGAGGTGTGAGTTGGTAAACATGAAAAGGATGTGTGATACTGGATTTTTCTCTAATGGAGGATTCCCGTAATGATATGTATGGAGTGCCATGGTCGAGCGGTTTAGTGCATCGGATTTGTGTTCTGATGGCTGAGTCTTCAGAATGTGGGTTCGAATCCCAACCGCGACCATGGTGCTTGTGTCCTTGAGCAAGACACTGTACCTTAATTGCTTCTCTCCACCCAGGGGTAAATGGGTACCTGTGAGGGCAGAGTTGGTTATTGTGTCTGATTAGCCCTATATGCGCTGTAATGACAGCAATTGAGCTGTATACTCCCCAGGGAACTGAGATGGTTTCAGGAATGATTTATGAGCCATGTGAGCAGGGGTAATAATATAATGCGCCTTGAGCACCAGTTTGGTGGATACGTGCGCTATATAAGTCTACATTATTATTATTATTATTATTATTATGTGTTAACACCATAATTGGCGAAAAGACTACGCATCACCGTACGTTTTCATTGTCTTGCCGCAATTAATGCTGCAAGTTGGTATTAAAAATCGGGAGGATTACGACAAAATCAGGAGGGTTGGTATCTCTGAGTGCACAAGCAATATGACCTTTAAAGTAGTCTCTTTTCAGTAACAGCCAGGACTTTTTCAGTGGGGAGCCCAGGGGTATGGGTTTTTTACCTTTTCTTTTTCTTTTCTGTTTTTTGGGGCACTATGAGGAGGGCACTGGAAATTTGTGGGGGGGCACTGGAAATTTGTGGGGGGGGCACTGGAAATTTGTGGAGGGGGCACTGGAAATTTGTGGTGGGGGCAGTGGTGGGGGCAGTGGTGGGGCACGCCCCAGGCGCCCCCAGGCCCAGGCCCCCCCCCTGTTCAGTAATAGTATGATCTGATAAGATATGCATTACCTGTTCAGCAAACAGCTCTTTGAGTCTTGTAATGTGGATGGTATTCTCCGGGTTTTTATTTGTGTATTCCTCTGTGCAGAATGCCTAGGAAAAAAAAATAATAACTCACTTTTCATTTGTGGTGAAGATTTGCCATGACACCTGTCCCACACAGTCAGCCACTGATGATAATTTCAAGTTTATTAACAAGTTCGCGTCGGAGGCCGTGTATACACTCAATTTTTTTTGCACCACGGATTGGAGAGCGTCTAAACACGCCATAGGAAACTCTGGAATATTTTTATGCGTGCTCGGTTGAGCCACACGTGTACGGTGACATGCTCGGAAGACGTGGCCACACGCTGTGGAAGCTTCCATTAACGTGTGTGTGGGAAAAAGAAACCTGTACAGGGGCCCTGAAAAACTTGTTCATTCCCGATGCGAACTGGTTAACAATAGAGCATAGGGCTAAGTTCTTAGTTTCCTCATATAGACCTTATACATATGACATCACAAACTAAAGAGCACCCTTAGTCAGAGGTTCATGTATGCACACAGCATGTAAATGTGTTGATCCTTTGAGTACACCTATGCACATCAACCAATGAGTAACATTCTTTTGGGCACCCTTCACTTTGTCACATCAATGCATAAGCCCCCCCCCCCCCAAAAAAAATAGTATCTCCGTGCGTGTCACCTCAGACCTGTATGTCAGCATTTTTAGTTTTCTGGTTTTTTTGCTATTAAGCAATGTTCAATTGCATCCATCATTAATGGATTGACTGGAATTCTTCTGTGCTATGATTTAAACAACTTTTCACATAGCAGTATGAACGCTTGCCTGATTTTTAAGCCTCTCTTAGCCACCATAGTTTCTGTATGGGAAATTTGGTCTGGTTCCAATAATTGTGTATACATTTATCACGTATTTCATTGGTTGGCAAAAAAATATTAATAAAAAATGCTCCGCATCGATTTTGTAGCTAACCTATGAGCAGAAACTGGAGAGTTTTTTGGGGCCTAAGGTCTATTATGCTGAATTAGCAAATGTGGAGTGAGCATCATACAATCATTGCGTAAACTTGCAGATCTTTAAAAAAAATCATACTCATGATGTATGCATGAGTGGATTTAGGTATTGCGAATATGTGACTTCTTCAATCAAAATCGGGAATAAGTAGTTTGGGCTGTTCTGACTAATCACACCATTAAATGGTACATAGGGATGAAAAATTTTGAAAAATTATGACCTGGTGGATTTTGAGGTTCATGCATTTTCTGTTTGATATGCTATCATTAACAGTTTTCCTTCTTTTATCTTTTCTCTTTTTAAAAATGTACATTTAAAGAGGATTACGTAAAAAGTTCAAATTACTTCAGGGCTGTTTATCTCAGAATCGGAATTCACTTTAAATACATCCCCTTTATCAGAACATAACTTTGTGATTGGTTTCATTGGAAAACCAGTAATGTATACAACTCAAAATGTGCATTTCCAATGCATTCTTGATTTTGATGGAGCTAAGCTTGGGCGATATTTATTTTTTTCATCCACAATATATCGTCAAACATAATCGTGATTTTCGATATCATATTTTTTTTCCCTTCACGCATGATTGCTTTAGAGCCGATAAACACAGGTATGTACCCCTCTACAAGCGTCCCCCCCCAAAAAAAAAATAATAAAAAAATTTGCCAGCACTTGGCTGAGAGACACGTATGTTCCGGACCATGTCCGCAAGTACCATTATGTCCGCGAACCGATTTGGGACCATTATGTCCGGCCCATGTCCGCAAGTACCATTAAGTCCGCGGGCCCATTATGTCCAGCCCTTTACGTCCACGGGCCCATTACGTCCGTGAACCCATTACGTCCGCGAGCCCCATTATGTCCATCCCAATACGTCCACGAGCCCATTATGTCCGGCCCATTACGTCCGCGGGCCCATTATGTCCGGTCCATTATGTCCGCGGGCCCATTATGTCCGTAGGCCCATTAAGTCAGGCCCATTAAGTCCGGCCCATTATGTCCGTAGGCCCATCTGTAGCGTAAGCCTTGGCAAAGGCTGTTGTACTGATTTCTGATCAACGAAATTGTGCACACATGGAGAGGGCGCTTGTCCCTGGAAATAGTCGACACACGTACACTGTATAGCGAGATCAATAACTAAGTCATGGGTATAGTTGTGCATTGCGACCTCGTATCTGATCGAACTCAATCGACAGCCTTGGATCTTCTGTAATCGAAAGTTTATGTGTAATATTACTTTATATTCCTATTGAAAATCCGATGGAAATTTCTCATGCAAGAATTGTTGGTTTGTTGGCGGTTTAGTTTAAAGGATGGTCAATCACAGGCCTCTAGCTATGACCTCAATAATGACGTATTTGACCTTAACGTACACAATGCATGCCACACATTTTGTACATGGCATCGCAGGGAGCACTTGCTGTGCCAAAAAATAACTAATGAGAATGTTAAATTTGGTTTTTAAAATTATATTAGCATAATGAGGTACGCTTTGAATATTGGCAAGTACAGAAGGGTCAAGGCGATGATGGCCACTTTATGTACACGTACACATATACATACAATGTACTTGTACATGTGTACATATGAATCCATGCATCTATCTTGGGTTACACCCTGGTAGCGAGAGGGAAACAATGAAAGACAAAAACTTAGCTTTCCAAATGTTTGTTAAATCAAATTCATTTCATTATTATTTCAAGTTAACTTGTCTGTTATGCTATTTTCCATTTGTTTTCATGAGAACATTGATAATTTCCGCCTAGTATAAAGGAATAAAAATTTGGTAGAGAAATGTTAATACATAATTCTAACTAATTTGTTATGCTATCACTTATTTGAATATAGATGAGTCCAACATTTTGCTTACAGTGATTGGTTTAAATAAATTTGCATACATAAATTATTCATTTTGACTGAAGTTTATAAATAATTCATTAGTAGCGTCATCGGAACGGACTGGCAAATGTGCTCGTGACTTTGCTACTCATCGCATGCGATTGCATGCGAGGTCTTTTTCAGGCGTTGCCACATGCGCCTTGACTAAAGGCTAGGCTTTCACCAGAGAGGCGCCCGCGGACGTAATGGGCCGGACATAATGGGCCCGCGGACGTAATGGGCCAGACTTAATGGGCCTGCAGACATAATGGGCCGGACTTAATGGGCCTGCAGACATAATAGACTGGACATAATGGGCCCATGGACATAATGGGCCAGACATACATGTAATGGGCCCGCGGACATAATGGGCCCGCGGACATAATGGGCCCGCGGACATAATGGGCCCGCAGACGTAATGGGCCCGCAGACGTAATGGGCCCGCAGACGTAATGGGCCAGACATAATAGGTCCGCGGACTTAATGGGCCTGCGAACATAATGGGCCGGACATAATGAGCCCAAATCGGCTTGCAGACATAATGGTCATTGTGGACATTATGGTCTGTAACACACGTACAAACACGCCATTCGTTTTAGAAATGTCACGAGCGCCAACTTTTGATCAAGGAGCCACCGTCAATTGTGCTTTGATATACAGGAGTGGCAGTTTATTAAAAGCTCTCAGATATGGCCCGCAACATACCTCAGTTTGGCACAGTCAACGTATTATACAATTCAGTATTCATCCATTTTCGTACTTTACAGAGCACCTACATTGTAAAGGCTAGGTATAAAAATGAATATGCAACATAATGAACATAATATGTTATATTATATAATATAATATATATTCATGAGCATCGAACAACATAAATTTGCTACGATGCAAATCTATCCAATCACGATACGCAGAAACAGGCACGTGATGTGGCTATAATAATAATAATAATAATAATAATAATCAAGATTTTTAGCGCGCACATATCCACCCTGCTGGGCGCTCAAGGCGCGGAAACAAAGAAAAACATCAATACAAACAATATACAATGATAGCATAGGGAAAAAAAATTAAAATTATGTACCGAGATACATGTACCTACAATGCAATTACAAATATACATCATCTTTGAAGAGTTGTGACATAAGATGAGTTTTAAGCATCGACTTAAATCTAGTTATACTATGACAAGATTTGAGTTTAGTTGGAAGATGATTCCAGAGTCTCGGAGCTGCGACAGAAAACGACCTATCACCCCAGTTCCGTTTTGAAGTTGGTTCCTTTAGGAGTGACATGTTGCTGGAGCGCAAATTGCATGATGGAGTGTAGACTTTAAGCAGTTCAGAAATATAAATTGGAGCAATGTTATTAAAAGATTTGTGAACAATTAGCATAAGTTTAAAAACAATTAAACAAGTTTAAAAAACTATAGGCCAGCAGACTAGTTTAGGTCGAACCCTGGTTTATGTTTCAAAAATTTTGAAAAATCTATTTCATACAAATGGATAAGCAGTGGAATAAATAATAGTAGTTTTGTATTAAGCGGTTTTGTATTTACCCTGTGATTATATGGTGAAAAACATCAGTAACATGTTATGTAAGGACCTTTTTATTATTTTTCTGCTATTCAAACAAAAGATCACCGTGTTTTTTTTCCTTGCAGTAAAGCAGGAAAGCATCTAGCCAAAATTGAAAACTGCCCAAGCCTGATCTATTACATGTAGACGTCCAGCCGCTATACCAATATAATATACCAATTTAACCATGGCTAGAAAGTGAGACGTAAATCTTTTCTAGACATTGTGCAATCTGAAAACACATTCAATTCCCAATGCTTAATTGGTCTGAAAGGGTTTCTTTGAGTGGTGATGGATTAAGTGAAACAACGCCATGTGGGCGGCTCCTATGTGATCAAACAGTTGGCTTACCATTCAAGTAGTTCGCTTTTGTTTCTCACTTTCGAAAGCTGAAAAGACTGGTCTTATTTTGTTTTCATGGAATTTCTGAGCCACCCCTGCTCTGGAGTAGGGGTAAGAAGTAAAACCCTGGGGCTTATAGAATTCTCTGGGAAGTAACAGCTAATTAAAGGAAACAAAAACGGGTTGTGCTCACCCCAGTTTACATGGTAGATCACGTAAACAAACTGTGAAAGGTCAGAGAGATAAACAGTAAAGGTCAGGAAATGCGCGGCAAATAAACTGTGCGGTCTGAGTTTAAGGTGTTTGTTTTTACAGATTTGTATTCAAGTTTTGTTGTATTTTACAGAAACCAAATATCAAAAGGAAACATAGTTCACTTTATATTTTTGGGAGAATTTATCAATTTCAAAACTACTGATTTTGTCGTACATGTAGATTTAATTTGGAATTGTTCCATTACCCAAAGAAATTTACGTCAGCATTCAACATAAAAGCTTACTGAACATTTTGTAATTTGTCTTTGTGTTTGTTTTTGCATACATTATTTGTTGAGCTACATCATTGTTCATGCTGTGCAAAGCCATTTTGCGCATTGCATACTGGGATTGTGCACTTCCGCCTAACTACATTCCTGATTTCTGTTAGCCAAAAAACACAGCGCGGTTGCCCTGGGGTTTGATCATAGTGTGAAACGTGCGTGCGGAATCCCAGGGAGTAAGGACCCAGGAAATATGCGGGCGGGTTTTTGCGGGGACAATGTGAAAACTGTGCCGAGGGGTAAAACAAATTCCCAGGCCCTCCCTGGGGTTGTATTCCCCAGGGATAAGAGATGTAATGTGAAAAGGTCTTTAGACACTTTCCTGGATCCCTCAAAGAAGCACCAACTTATACCTGTTCATATTTAGCAGGACCCCCCATGACGGCTGAGGCGATCACACCGTTCAACTGCAGACTCAATGGGTTGAGTGGTAGGCTGGAGTCTGTCTGGTACTGACCGATCATCTGTTTCAGTTTACTGTTTACATCCTCCATGTTTTCAATGGCATTGCTAATCGGTGACAGCTCGACCTTCAAAATTTAAGTTAAATTCAAACAAATTTAATTGTAGTTTGAAAAAATCGTATATCTTCTTAAGAAAATAAATAACATTTTCTTGTGGAAATGTATGCTATAAATAGATCCTGATACAGGCCATCTTTACAGGCAACTTGGATTAGACTTTGAGCTGCATCAAGCATTCATTGATGCACATAATTTGTTGAAACACCTGCATGATGATGCCGCATGAGTTGCTTAAACATAACACATCTGTATGTGTGAGAAAATGGTCAATCATTGCCCATTGAGAAAGCTGATTTTGTATGGTGCCATACATTGTGGCATACATTGTGTACATGTATAGCTTTAGATTTGAATTTGTATTCATGTTTTCTTGAAGCTGACAAGTCAGATGGAATAACCAAGCAAGCTCTTACATTGTAATTCTCTCTGGTTATTTTTGGGTTGCTATCAGTGGTGTGAACCCTTTTCAGGGTCTAGATACTGTTTTTCATGCAGGTCTGATTGTTGGAAACCTTTCCTCAGTGAAATTGGGGTACTATTTACTATAACAATAATATATATAACAGATAATAATAGGTTGTTCTTGACTCATCACAAATTGGTTTTTAAAGTGGGAAAAAAGCACTGTTGTTGACTCGAGTCGGTGACTTGGACTCGAGTCCGACTCGAGTCACCAATTTTTGTGACTTGCGACTTGACTTGATTTGGACAAAAATGACTTGGGACTTGACTTGACTTGGACAAAAATGACTTGTGCTTGACTTGACTTGAGTAAATTTGACTATCTTCTTCCAAATTACCAAATTCCAAGGCTCATATAAGACCGTAAGTTACCCTCCGTCTTGGGGAGAAAAATGAACTTGTCCCGGGTGTAACACTAACAGCTTCAACCGTCTGCAAATTTCCGTATAAATATTGAAATGAACCCCTCAAAATACGTTAATCTACGCTAGATCGATAATTTTCAAATTAAAAAATAAATAAAACCTCAGTCGCTTCTTTCTATACTTTCGACACAACCCCCATCATTTCTGGAGCGAATTGATGAAAAACTACCCGAGTGGTTCCCTGTTTTGTAAATGACATTTTTGAATTGTGATGCGGACACCAACAAAAACAATGACGCACAACAC
Source organism: Zoroaster sp. YZ-2022 (assembly GCA_029582265.1). Classification (NCBI taxonomy): domain Eukaryota; kingdom Metazoa; phylum Echinodermata; class Asteroidea; order Forcipulatida; family Zoroasteridae; genus Zoroaster; species Zoroaster sp. YZ-2022. The sequence goes on from CM055819.1 coordinate 12,753,372, forward strand.
AATTTGTGCAGCGTTAACGCTATACTTACGTTGATCATCGGCAGGTTTGACATATCCGTTTGTGAGTTTCTGGTCTTCACACTATGAACATCTCCTCCGTGAATGCACCGTGAAAGCTCGGTGAATTGCACTTTTTCCGTGAAAATGCATTTTCACGGCGAGTTCACGGTGCTTACCCCCCAGTGGTTTCGTTCACGGTGTTTTCACCGAGTATTCACCGAGTGTATGTCTCCTATTGTTATACAGTGGATTTAATCCTATTGCACTGACACAAAAGCAAGGCATGGTTTAGGCTTTTAGTAGTAATAACCTCTCCCATTAATTGTGCGCTTATCTTGGATGAATGGATTAGTTTAGTCAAAACACACGCAACGTAAATAATACATGCCGAGTCTGTACATAGACGTGCATGCAGCGTGTGCATCGGATAGCATTGACGCATTGATCGTCGATTCGTGTCGCTGTACTGTACTCAAACGTGTATGTTATAAAAATGTACATTACGTGGCCAGTATAGGATTCGCTTTTGGTGGTCGTCAACATGCTGTCAAAGGGTCGACTAGCAAATAAAAATAAAAAAAGTGAACTGAATACTGCCACATCCAAATGCATAAAACTTGATGTTTTTTCGGGTTAACATTGTGTTTTTTATTTATTGTTTTAATTTGGTGACATAAACTGTAAGTGTTGCAATACTGTTTTTATGAGGCCAACATATCGTCCATGTACGTGACCGCCGCACTCGTGAAATGACGCACTTACCGTTGGCTTAGCATTTCTCGGAAAATTTACAAAACTATGGCGTATTACTGGTTGCATAAACTTATCCAAGTCATGCTTGTTACAGAAATAAAAATTATAGTGAAACAAATATGGTTAAGTGTCTTGCTCAAGGACACAATTGTCACGGCCAGGATTCGAACCCACATTCTGCTGCTAACACCAGAACTTGAGTCCGGTAATCTAGACCGCTCGGCCACGACACTTCACAAGAAAGAAGATGCAGGCCGTTTTATTTATTTTCCAAGATGGCCGTAAAAATTTAAATCCAAGAATGGTGCCAACTAGCTGTGGAGGTCGAAAAGTGGATATCTGCTTTTCAGCTTTCTAAATATTGAAAAAGCAGATTGAACGTTGTTGCAAGTGACTTTTTCCGCTTTTCTTTGTCTTTAAACAAGTTCAGCTTTCTGCCTTTTTGCTTTTCGGTTTGAAGACAAGCACGGTAAATTTTTGCTACTTTTCTGCTCGACGAAAAAGGCAGATTAGACGTTTTGTTACACAGTGGCACAAAAGTGGTTTGTCAACAAATTTGCTCATTATTTCTTAGCGGCTTATGGTCCGATATCATGAGACAATTTTGGTGACGTTTAATAAAAGCTGCCAGGATTTTTTTGGCAAGGATTTCTAAGAAAGAAATCTTTAACAATGAGACACAAGGAATGAATCTGAATCTGGTACACGCTGCACGCGGTCGACCCCAGGCCGACGTGCGACGCGTTCGGCCGGGCAATCTCTGTGGTTCACTGATCGATATTGGGCACCTCGACTTGAGCAAGAGTCTCAAATTTGTCAACAAATTTGCTCATTATTTCTTAGCGGCTTCATGTGTGTTATTGAAAATTCAAGACATGATTCGAACTTATGGTCCGATATCATGAGACCCTTTTGGTGACGTTTAATAAAAGCGTTGTGATTTTTAGGCAAGGATTTCTTAAACATCTCTACAGTGGAAGTCAGTCGTACTTGTGCAAAGTGAAGTCTTAAATTTGTTAACAAATTTGCTCATTATTTCTTAGCGGCTTCATGTAGGTCATTGAAAATTCAAGACATGATTCGAACTTATGGTCCGATATCATGAGACAATTTTGGTGACGTTTAATAAAAGCGTTGTGATTTTTTGGCAAGGATTTCTAAGAAAGAAATCTTTAACAATGAGACACAAGGAATGAATCTGAATCTGGTACACGCTGCACGCGGTCGACCCCAGGCCGACGTGCACGCGTTCGGCCGGGCAATCTCTGTGGTTCACTGATCGATATTGGGCACCTCGTACTTGAGCAAAGAGTCTCAAATTTGTCAACAAATTTGCTCATTATTTCTTAGCGGCTTCATGTATGTTATTGAAAATTCAAGGCATGATTCGATTTTGAACTCAGCTATCATAACACAATTTTGTGAAGTTTAATCGTTGCTACCCTGAATAAAGAAAGCTGAAATAAATAAATAAATGAATTGTTGGGAATGAAATTTTTTTTTTTAAGAAAACAATTCTTGAACGAAGAGGGCGCACTTCAGCCTGGCTCCTTCCAAGTGTACTACCCACGTAATTGTATCAGCACGTCAGGGGACATGACCTGCGGAAGCAGCTGCTGTGTGTGAAACCAATTTATTATGGACTATCATCTTACGGTTTTGATAATTTAACTTCATGATTATTATTTTATTGATATAATCAACAATCAATGAGCATCGTCATTCGTCCGAGGTTTGATGTCCCTTTTTCTCATCTCATGTAACGAAAAACTCTAATTTTGATGGCACTATGTTTTGAGTAAGGATTAGTTTTATTATTGTAAGACTAAGATGTTGTAAAGCGACAGTTCCATGGAGAAGAACAAATTAAAGCCGTTTGTAATAATTCGATCTGTTATCAATGACAAGTGTAGGCACAACCGTCAAGGTATTAAAACTTCGTACATATAAATCATCAATATAAACTTTAAACACTATTTAGCGCATCGTTTTGATACGTGTGCATGACTAGGCCTAAAAGCTTTATATTTAGGGTAACTTGTTGATGTTCAGTTTCCTGTTTATATTTACAAATACATAGGCCTATTGCCAAATAAATTATTTCAAGTGACAAGCCAAGTATCATTATTAATCCATTTGCTTTGAATAAAAACAATTCGATTCCTTGTAAAGCATAAAGTACATCATAGCACGGAAAAAGTAGAAACACATGAATCATGGAGGAAGGAACCCAGATAATGACACTTGACGTTGGTAATGTTTACACGATCCTGAAATAAATGAGGACTGCGTGTGGTGGTAAGCAAGTGTGTAATTGTTACGGGTTCCCGGCTGCTAGCAACATGGTCGCTGACTGGTAATCGGCGTGCATGCATTTTGAACGTGCACTAGAGGTCACCGTGAATGATTGCAACAACGGTTTCGGGCGGCGGGCGCGCTCTCACACAAGTCACGGGTACGATACGTGAATAAAACGACGTTCGTTAATCGAGTAATATCGCAAAACTATAAACCTCACCGGGTTCATAAACAATAACATAAATAAATTTGCAAACATACAAAACACGAGACCGACCTTCGGCCAAAGTCCTGCCGGGGTTAAAGAGGATTGTTGTAGCTGCCAGAATTGTGTTTTCTATGAGCCTTGGCAGCGAATTTAATCATTTCACAGTTACATTTATTGTTAACGGACATCGAAGGCCTACTGTATTTTTCCTCTACTGCTAAAGAAAGCCAAACAAAAAGCAATGGGGCCCCTGTATCGTTGCAAACGATCAGCGCACGCAAATTGCAATGCCGAAAATGTAACCTGCCCGTCAAGTCGTAGCAGAATTTTTCAAGCAACCTATAACCATGGAGCCGGAGGAAGAAAATACCAACAGTACCGTTATGTTTAGTGTGTTTACCTTCCATCCAAGAGGGATTATCACATGCACAAAAGCGTCAACAATGGGCAAGAGGATAACTTCCTTTGATGTAGTTAATTAGCTGGCCTCAACTGAGCTTTCGAGGTTCACCGCGTTTTCACCCAGCTTTCACCGAGGACCAAACAAAAGATTTGTTTAACGGTGGTTTCACCGTGCATTCACGGTGCTCTCACACCGTGAAATGGGAACGAGCGCCGTGAAATTCACGGAAAAAGTGCAATTCACCGAGCTTTCACGGTGCATTCACGGAGGAGATGTTCATAGTGTCAGTTGTCATTTATTTACCTCCCATCATGTTATCACTTGTTTTTCATTTATTTTATTCAATCAACAACTTATATTAATGAAGTAAAATACGTCTAAACATCTTCAATAAAGTGTCTAACATTACATTGTACATTTGAGTCTGTACAGTATGTTTAGCATACATTTCCCTTCACACATGACTGCACGATACACAGTACACATGCGTGCATTTGTGTGGTTTTGTAGAAAATATTGCCCAGAGATTACAGCGATTGCAGACAATTGTGTATAGCCTATAAACAACAAGTGACAAATGACTGAATTTATTCTCACTGCCAAGACAGGCAACATGACAAACAGAACATTATTATAGGCAAAAAATAAAAATAAAATAAAATAACAATTCTCCGGTTTCTGGTCTCCGTGCGCGTGGCCTCAGACCCGCGTGACAGCATTTTAATTTTGTTTTTCTGCTATGCAAAGATGTCCAATCGCAGCCACACTTTTTCACATACATGTAGGGGTATAAACGTTTGCCTGATTTGTGAGTCCTCTCTTAGCCATCATACTTTGTATAATGGGAAATTTGGTCCCCGCCTATACATGCATAAAAAATCTTTAACAAAACAAAACAAAACAAAACAAAACAAAACAAAACAAAACAAACAAAACAAACAAAAAACAAAAGTGCGTCACCGCACCGATTTTGAAACTTTTTTTGGCCTTATGCACAGCAAAAATAATTTACTACATATTTCTGAAAATACGGAAGGATTTCAAGATGTCCGTAAGGCCGCGCCGGAAGGTTGGCTGAAAATCCGAAAGCTGTCCAGCGAAATCGGACGTGTGGTTTGCGACGCTCAAATGCTGTACACACACACACACACACAGTCACCCACACACAAGTTTGAAAGTTTACTTTGATTCAGGACGATAAATGACTTGTGACTTGACTTGACTTGGGAAAATTTGACTTGAGACTTGACTTGACAAAATTTGACTTGAGACTTGACTTGACTTGGTTACAACACTGGAAAAAAGATTGAAAGATATGTAAACTTACTGAGGATGTTTTGACGACTTCAAACCATCTGCCAGGAAGTTTATATGCTGTGGTGAAATACATCCTCTCTATACACATTGTCTGCAGTAAATCAAAAAACAAAATAATTGCAATTGAACAAAAACAACAACAAATTTGAAGACAAAACAAGTGTTTGTTGAAACTTCAATTTTACTTAATAATATTTTTGGAAAATGTAGAAATATTTTATTATAAATTTATATCAATTTCAACTTCAAAAGACCACTCAATTTTGTGTTAGAATATGTACAATTTGAACCCATTTGGACCAATAGCTAAATATCTTTGAAGGGAATGTTACATATTTCCTTGTTATAACGATCATGAACAAATTAAGAATTTATCGTTTTGGTTCAGGAGTTATCATTTTTCGTAATCTTTAATTTATTGCATTCAGAATTTTCATTATATTGAATATGTGGAATTTACATAATCTTAAATCAAACATATATTTGGGAAATTGTTATTCCTCCAATGGCGATAATTCTCCCATCCGTGCATCATGATTAGAACAGAATGAAACACCACCTTCCCAACTCATACATAGCTTGAAAACATCTGCCAACTGTCCTACCATATAACTAATATGTGTCAGCCACTCATATAATCATAACTAACGGCATGGGAAAATATACAACGTTCAGTAGTAGGATGATCGAATTCGAGCAGATGCCAATAAATATGCGGCATTGTAAGATGACCATGTTGTATTGCTGTTGTCTAGTGGCCTCCGTCTCAAATGTTAATAAAGGTGCCCTGTGTGTCATCCCTGTTATTTCTATCTTATAAACGTGTCCCCGTGTCCAGATTCTATACCGTAACTCACAAGTATTTTTAGCTACTAGACAGCCCACATACATTACACGTGTGTAACCTAATTGGTCAAGGCACAGGCAGCAACCCAGATAGCATGAATTACACGCACTGACAGCTAGTAAACCCCACGCAAGGATTAAGACCCTAAAATAAACTTAACTCTTTCTACCCGGAATTACATGTATTTCATGTGTATGGACGGAATTATTTTTATTATTGTAATTTTATACTGTAAACAATCAAGGTCAAGTGTGGAAATAATGAATAATTTGTTTATCTTTTGCCAATTGAAGAAAGTAAGGTATCAAAATAAAGGTTATGGCTCACTGGGTGTGAATATTGAGATGGGGGATCATCTTGCGATTACCCATAATGCATTGCAGCCATTCAAATATAAACTTATGTTTATCGTTCCTCAGAATAAATACCAATAAATCTGCGTGCGTGAGCCGATATAATAGTGCGCCGGCAGGAAAAAGTTACATAAGAGCAAGGTTGACCTCTATGCTGAGACACATATGGTCCGTATGCACCGAGTTATGCATTGCCTTATATTTGACTATGCTATGGGTAGACAGATGAAACTGGCCTTTCCAGACAAGCTCTCTACGGAAAGAAGTTCAAGACTGCTGTACCAGAATTTGATATGACTGTTCATCTTAACTTCATACAAACAAAATACATTATATTTGGACAAATAAGGTTTTTATACCGTTTTAAGAACAAGCAATACATATTGCAGGCATGCAACTCAGTGATCAATCCAAAAAAAAAGAGAAAAATTTTCAAACTCACATTGTGAGCACGAAGCAAGAAGCGCAATGCCAATACAACATAAATGCAGTGAGCGATGTTTTTCACACTACATTAGATTATAAATTTAAATGTTAGGAAATTAGGCATCTGGTTTCTAACGATGGCCCAATTTCCGGACAGACGAAAAAGTCATTTTGCAATCAGTTTCTACCGATGGCCTAATTTCCAGACAGACGAAAAAGGTAAAGTTACTCTAGCAGACAAAATCAGGCAGTTGACTGTTTATGACCAGTGTAGTAATTTGGTACACAATTGGTAAAAAGTCAGAAGAGTAAGATTTTAATAGGAAAATGTGATTTCTGATTCTTGCCTTAAATTCGTTGTCCGGCTTTGTCCTTTGTTTCTCTATGGAAGGCTCTTGAATAGGAAAACTTCATCACTTCATTCACTGCATAGTAGCTGAAATATACACAAAAATTACTTTGTCAAGTTTAGTAACATACATGTACCTCCTTCATTATAAATTCACGCTAAGCAAATAATCATGCAAAAAATGTTCAGTCAATTGGCTGAACATTTGTTTCCTCAATAAAGGTGTGTTGAGGCTATTGCTGAGAATACTCCTTCAAACTGTTATGAGCCATGTCTATTACACCGTGCATGAGCTGATGAGGACACATTTTAAATCACTGCAATAGTGCGTATTTTGTAGTTGCTGTGCATATATGCACAGAATATCTCCAGCGATTTTTGGTTTGCAGAAGAACACGTGTGCTTATAGTACCATAACATACATGTACATGTATATGCACTTTAAGTGTACGCACAACGCTAACTTGACACTAGCCCAAATATGGACTCCGTCTCTGTATACACTGAAATGGAGTCCAATAAGCAAGCAGGTCATCGCCGCACAGAAAATGTCTTCTGTGACATTGTTCAAATCTTACCTGTGTGGGAAGGCTGAAACTCAGTACTAAAATTCCATGAACTATAATGACAGGTGCTAAGGTTTGAAATTTGAAATTTTAGTTTTACTAAATTATTTTATTGAAAGAAATCCTAGAGTTTTGATGGTTGTGCATCATTTCAAAGTCCATTTAGCATATGTGCATGTAGCTACAAAACGGCAGCGTATGTGCAGTTTGCATAAATAAATTTCATGCAGCAGGTTTTATATATGGGCTTGTCACACTTGTATGTATGCCAACGCACTCATGCCGACACTGGCATATGTTTTGTCATTACGCTCAAGTGCAAACTGCCATCAAAACTTAAGTCATTCTTTAACATTAAATCTTGGGATTATTTCATTAAAAACACTTAGTGAAAATGATATTTTGAAATTCAAACCTTGCTGAGATGTATTTGGTCATGGGATTCTACCGCCGAGTTTCAGCAGCTTCACACAGGTAAAAATTCAGCAATATTAGCAAATGTTTGATTAAATCCTGGACATCACCGTAGCACATGAAGGTGAAAGTCCAACCTAGCAAACTTGCCACCTAAGTGGCTATCATCAAGACACTAGGTGCAATTTCACCACTAGATGGATACAATGTGCAGAGCGAATAAGCAAACAGCTTGACCGATAAGTATAAGTTTGACATCTGGACTGTTCCATTTTCACTTGGCTTTGCATCGTGAAAATGTTCACTCGTGATATAACAAATGTTCCCATTGGACTCTAAAGGCACCTAATAATTGTATACTGTATCTTATTTTGTAAGTTGATTAAGAATGGACTAATGACATCATTCCGATAAATGCTGCCCACTTCTCACCTGAGGATTTTATCACAAATCGTCTTTCCTTTAAACTCTTTCTTGTCCTCTCGTAGCGGTTGAACTGGAACAACTTGAAGAACTGAAAGATGTGGTTAAAGAAATCCCTTTAGGAGAACCAGGAAAACTAAAGTGTACTGATTAAAAACAGAAAAAAACAACTCTTTGATCCTTTAAATGTAAAGTAACTGAAAGATACAGTAAAGAATACATTTGTAAATGGAAATTGTACATTTTTGCATTTCTTTTGGTGTTTAGCATCGAGTCATAGACTTTAAAATTTAATAACTGTAATTACACTTTAATTTTGGTCAGGATTTGTTTACATTGTTTTTAAAACACAACCTAATCATGTTAGAATCAAAGGATAGTTTGGAGGGCTGTCCAATAATAAATTTGTATGACAAGAATACAAATGCTGGTTTTTCTTGACTTTCAGACAGAGCAAAGGGCAAACCTTTTACTAAAATAAAATCTATCCTATCTATAAACCATTTTACATCATAAAATCAATAAATCTATAGAGCTACCATCCAATGAATCGGGAACAACAAATTAAAACTATTTTCAAATTATTAACCATATTGTTCAAAGCATAGATCCATCAAAATTATTTTAAAATGTTTACTATGATAGTTGTGATATTTTGTGTAACAATTTTGACAATTATTGTTTCTTAACACTTTTTTTTATTTCAAACACTTTTCAAAAAGTAAATGGCAAGTAAATGGCAATATTGCCACAAATTTAAAAGTTAAAGACAAAGTACACGTTTTGTAATTAGTATAAATAAAAACTGATTATTAAGTTCAATTACCATCCTCAAGAGATTGTCCAGGAACTATTATTTGAAGATCCCACAAATCCCTGTTGCTAGTTTTGAATGCTGCAATCACAATAGGCCTGATATAATTGTGCACATCAAAATCCCTTACAAAATATTTAAACTTTTGTTTTCCTTTTTGTATGGTATTTTTTTATTAATTCAAACATGATAAGAGGCCAAATGGGTGCAAGTCAAAAAAGGTAAGGTTTGCAGTAACAGTGCAAATTTGTAATTGAATGGTTGGTTGTGAAAAGACCCAGATCTTGGTCAACTCAACATTTTAATCAGAGTGTACTTTTTGTATTTAAATGAAGAACAGATCATTTTGATCGAAACATCAAGTTGAGCAACTTATGTTTCTTTTCAGAACCAAATAAATCTTTGGAACTTTGCATTAAGCTACTGCAAGTCTTAACTTATTTTTGCCTTCATTATTATTTGTCTAATTTCTTAAATATAAAGCTCTCTGTGGGCTGTGGTGGTTCTGAAAAGATTAAGTGTGAATATATTTACTCAATGAAGTTTAGACAAGAAACTTTTGCAGAGTCTAGTGGGGTGTGTGGTCACTGGAATGTGACAAATCCTGTCAAAATTTCCCTGCATGAACACATCATCATTGAGTATCCCCTTGATCAAGGGGGATACTCATCATCAAGCAGTATGCAGCACAAGAGTGTGGATTTCTCTTCAAGGCGATCAGATCAAAAGTTAAGTTTACATCTGGGTTTTTTTTTCAGAACTACCACTAGGTCAAAGAGGGATTATTATATATGGTGTCACAAGAAACCTTAGTTTTAGATTGTTTTCCCATCATGCAAAGTTTCACATCCAAAATTACTTTAATAATTTCAAATACACAAAGGGTGTTTCAAAAAATGGTAATCCTACTTTAAAGGCTTTGGTAATAATTAGAAGCAAGAGCTTTCAGATGACACCTTGATGGTATTGTTGAAGTTATTCTTCACTGAATACCATTGTGTTGAAAATGCAATAAAAAAACTTGTGTTAACTTGTCAGGCTTTATCCACCTACACACAAACGCCATAAAAATGATTGAAAAGCAAGAAATGGACAAGTTGTTGGGTTCAAAAGCATCACAGTTTCAACACAACATGGTATTCAGTATAGAATAATAGCAACGATGTCAAGATGTCAAGATGTCAAGATGTCAAGATGTCATCTGAAAGCTCTTAGCCTCCCCTTTATTACCAAAGCCCATTGGATTTTAAGTACATAAAGGTCTGGCCATATTAACCCTTTTAAATAAGAATACCTATTTATGAAACACCCTGTAGTAGTAACAACAATGTTCACTCCCTATCACTGCTGCTGCTGTACTCCTCGGTGGACAGATCATCAAGAGCATCAGGATTCTTGTTTGCCACCTCAGCCATGCACAGCCACAGCTGCCCGTCTTGCTGCCCTTCCACCTTCTCTGTCTTTGGAGTAGCGAAGCCACACCTTGATTACCTCATCGATTTCTGCATTCGTAGCAGATTGCACAGATGGGTTTCTTCGAACAGCCCCTTGAAAATAATTCACAAGAATTATTGTTCTTTATTCTCAATATAGACTAGACGGAAACTTACATGTAGCTAAGTACGTATCTGATGTAGGCCGATATAAAAATCAAAACTTGTTTTGTAGCCAAATAAAAATTATTTTTTACACAAGCACGCAATTATGTAATTTTTGCAAGTGGAACACTGAACAAACAATTTTATCTTGGCCTTGTAAACTGACATTTATGCACCATGTACGTGGTGATTATACCGTGTTCTTTTGTTTTGTCATTTTTTATCCAGCAGAGCCATTTTCCCGACTTTGTAAGTATTTCCTATTGATGGAAACAATTCTCTGGGAGATTGGTACTGATAAACTTGATTATCAGTGAAAATTCAGTGAATGTCAGAATTGTTTTCAAGAATATCATACCAATCCTGTATTGTATGAAAAAAAATAATAAAATAAAAAATTTGACAGCACAAAAAGTAAAATCTTAAAATCTCTTGTTAATTCAAATGCAAGTTTTTTGATGTCTCAATGCCATTTTACTTTACTTATACAACAAACAAAATGCATGGTTTCAAGAAATTGGCTTGAAAAAACAAGCTATTGTCAACATACCTCATCACGCTCTCTTTGATGGTAAATTTCGGCAAGCTTTGTAAGGATTAACTTCAGGTAACGTGGAAGGCTTTACGGCAATGTCGTGCATTTAATATAAGCACTCAGACAGTCCTTTATGGCTGTAGCTGTGTACAAAATGGCGCTGCATGCATCATCATCACAGTCGATGTATGTAACTGTATCAACCTCACACACATGTATGCGGTTATGCCCCCGAATTAAATACTTGAAACGGCAAAAACAAAACAATACATGCGCAAACGAGGTTGATTGGCAACTTGCCATGGAGCCGGGAGACGCGTAATTTGCGCGGTACATTCGTCGATCACGCCGCCCTGGGCGGTAAATAATATCGGACAACTTATTTGCATGTGTCCACCAATGTAATAATAGCGTGCAGTATTAATTTTTCTATTTTTTTTTCAGTTTACAATCTTAGATAACATTGTACTCGATGACTTACTTAAAAGGATACCAAAGATGCCTATAACAAATGCCTTTTAAAGAACGAACCTTTTTATTAAACCTTAGTTTTTCCTCTTCGACGAAACACTTATTGTATGGGACAACTTTTTTATGTAGGCCCCCTATTCATGTTTTTCAAACTTTTTTTTATTATCTATAAAAATACTGTACGGTAGGCATAACATGGTAGGGCCAACATAGGGCCGTTATCGTCAGCGACGGTTGTATATCACCACCAGTGGGCCAACGATGGGCCAACGGTCATTATGTTTTCCAAACTTCATCGAAACATTTCATCATTATCCCAGCCAACACCGATGAACCGCCAATTAATCAACCATTAGCCAACGTTGGCCCGACGTAAGCTTGCTATCTGGGTGCTGGTCTGGGAATCTTCATTATCTTGTCATACAAGTGGGCCATTCTTTGCTAAAACGATGAGTAAAATGTGACAAATTTTTATATAACAATCAGAAATAAGGTTACAAAAGGATCTCTGTATGCCTGAATAACTGGAAATAATAGTGTGTGCAAGTTAAGTCTTTAACCCACAAGAGTTTGCCATCAATTTTGTGAGTATTATGCAAAATACAATATTCAAAAGCTAAATAATATTTTTAAATACTTTGTTAGCAGGTGTGTGTTTTCATGACCTGTGCTACAATCGCATGTACAGCTCGGTTAAGTTGGCAGATTATCAATAGTTTTGTTCCTTATTTGTTAAAAAATGACTGAATCGAACTACTTCTGTGGTAAGCCGACTGTCATATCACAAAGGAGCCGCTCTAACAAGGCGTTTTACCAAACAAGGCGTTGTTAAAAATCACCGCCACTCAAAGAAATATATTCAGACGGATTAAGTGTTGGGGATTGAATGGGGTACATGATCCAACAATGTGTAGACAATGTTAACGTCTCACTGTCTATCCATGGTGGTCTGTGACTCTGGCTGGCACACCACGTGCGACGACATTATATCATGCATATTTAAATGCAGAATATGGGCCTTACCTTAAAAATCGACAACAAAATAACATTTGCAGTAAGTGCAGGTGACCGGTGCTCTGTGCTCACATTAGTCATGAAATAAATCAAAACGTCCATCGGCAGCGGCTCGATCAAAGTTGGGGATTGGGACACATACTGGGACTCTTGTCTAGTGACAAAACACATACACTACTCTTGATAAACCGTGTGACGTTTATTTAAAATAGTGTCAGTACAATCCAAACTCGGTCAAATTTTCCAAAGTGCAAATGACGTGTCACAATCACATGGTTTTATATTGTTCACGGTACTATGCGCATGCAGGAATAAACCTAGTCACGTGTTTATACTATGACATAGTCACGTGGAACGCGAGTCACGTGAACTTGGGCTGATGATTTGATTGGGACGCATGGCGCAGTAATCGTCCCCACATAATTATTATGCAAACGAATTTGCAAATGGACATGGTGCACTAGTGAACGGTGCGATTCCACATGTCTCTCCGGTAAGCACTGGCAATTTATTGTGATGCGTGTTATATGGGTACATTCCTGTTATTATCGACTCTAAAGCACTTATGCGTGAAAAAAATAATCGCGATATTATCGAAAATATATGTTTGACGATATATCGTGGATGAAAAATATCGATATCGCCCAAGCCTACTTTGAACTTGTTTCTTTGAACTTGTTTCTTTGAACTTGTTTCTTTGAACTTGTTTCTTTGAACTTGTTTCTTTGAACTTGTTTCTTTGAACTTGTTTCTTTGAACTTGTTTCTTTGAACTTGTTTCTTTGAACTTGTTTCTTTGAACTTGTTTCTTTGAACTTGTTTCTATGAACTTGTTTCTATGAACTTGTTTCTATGAACTTGTTTCTATGAACTTGTTTCTATGAACTTGTTTCTATGAACTTGTTTCTATGAACTTGTTTCTATGAACTTGTTTCTATGAACTTGTTTCTATGAACTTGTTTCTATGAACTTGTTTCTTTGAACTTGTTTCTTTGAACTTGTTTCTTTGAACTTGTTTCTTTGAACTTGTTTCTTTGAACTTGTTTCTATGAACTTGTTTCTATGAACTTGTTTCTATGAACTTGTTTCTATGAACTTGTTTCTATGAACTTGTTTCTATGAACTTGTTTCTATGAACTTGTTTCTATGAACTTGTTTCTATGAACTTGTTTCTATGAACTTGTTTCTATGAACTTGTTTCTATGAACTTGTTTCTATGAACTTGTTTCTTTGAACTTGTTTCTTTGAACTTGTTTCTTTGAACTTGTTTCTTTGAACTTGTTTCTTTGAACTTGTTTCTTTGAACTTGTTTCTTTGAACTTGTTTCTTTGAACTTGTTTCTTTGAACTTGTTTCTATGAACTTGTTTCTATGAACTTGTTTCTATGAACTTGTTTCTATGAACTTGTTTCTATGAACTTGTTTCTATGAACTTGTTTCTATGAACTTGTTTCTATGAACTTGTTTCTTTGAACTTGTTTCTATGAACTTGTTTCTATGAACTTGTTTCTATGAACTTGTTTCTATGAACTTGTTTCTTTGAACTTGTTTCTTTGAACTTGTTTCTTTGAACTTGTTTCTATGAACTTGTTTCTATGAACTTGTTTCTATGAACTTGTTTCTATGAACTTGTTTCTATGAACTTGTTTCTTTGAACTTGTTTCTTTGAACTTGTTTCTATGAACTTGTTTCTATGAACTTGTTTCTATGAACTTGTTTCTATGAACTTGTTTCTATGAACTTGTTTGTTTGAACTTGTTTCTTTGAACTTGTTTCTATGAACTTGTTTCTATGAACTTGTTTCTATGAACTTGTTTCTATGAACTTGTTTCTATGAACTTGTTTCTATGAACTTGTTTCTTTGAACTTGTTTCTTTGAACTTGTTTCTTTGAACTTGTTTCTTTGAACTGGTTTCTTTGAACTGGTTTCTTTGAACTGGTTTCTTTGAACTGGTTTCTTTGAACTGGTTTCTTTGAACTGGTTTCTTTGAACTGGTTTCTTTGAACTGGTTTCTTTGAACGTGTTTCTATGAACGTGTTTCTATGAACGTGTTTCTTTGAACGTGTTTCTTTGAACGTGTTTCTATGAACTGGTTTCTTTGAACGTGTTTCTTTGAACGTGTTTCTATGAACTGGTTTCTTTGCATTCGTAGCAGATTGCACAGATGGGTTTCTTCGAACAGCCCCTTGAAAATAATTCACAAGAATTATTGTTCTTTATTCTCAATATAGACTAGACGGAAACTTACATGTAGCTAAGTACGTATCTGATGTAGGCCGATATAAAAATCAAAACTTGTTTTGTAGCCAAATAAAAATTATTTTTTACACAAGCACGCAATTATGTAATTTTTGCAAGTGGAACACTGAACAAACAATTTTATCTTGGCCTTGTAAACTGACATTTATGCACCATGTACGTGGTGATTATACCGTGTTCTTTTGTTTTGTCATTTTTTATCCAGCAGAGCCATTTTCCCGACTTTGTAAGTATTTCCTATTGATGGAAACAATTCTCTGGGAGATTGGTACTGATAAACTTGATTATCAGTGAAAATTCAGTGAATGTCAGAATTGTTTTCAAGAATATCATACCAATCCTGTATTGTATGAAAAAAATAAATAAATAAAAAATTTGACAGCACAAAAGTAAAATCTTAAAATCTCTTGTTAATTCAAATGCAAGTTTTTGATGTCTCAATGCCATTTACTTTACTTATACAACAAACAAAATGCATGGTTTCAAGAAATTGGCTTGAAAAACAAGCTATTGTCAACATACCTCATCACGCTCTCTTTGATGGTAAATTTCGGCAAGCTTTGTAAGGATTAACTTCAGGTAGCGTGGAAGGCTTTCGGCAATGTCGTGCATTTAATATAAGCACTCAGACAGTCCTTTATGGCTGTAGCTGTGTACAAAATGGCGCTGCATGCATCATCATCACAGATCGATGTATGTAACTGTATCAACCTCACACACATGTATGCGGTTATGCCCCGAATTAAATACTTGAAGCGGCAAAACAAAACAATACATGCGCCAAAGCGAGGTTGATTGGCAACTTGCCATGGAGCCGGGAGGCAGCGTAATTTGCGGCGGTACATTCGTCGATCACGCCGCGCTTCGCCTGGGCGGTAAATAATATCGGACAACTTATTTGCATGTGTCCACCAATGTAATAATAGCGTGCAGTATTTCTTTTTCTATTTTTTTCAGTGTACAATCTTCGATAACATGGTACTCGATGACTTACTTAAAGGAGACCAAAAGATGCCTATAACAAATGCCTTTTAAAAGCGAACCTTTTTATTAAACCTTTAGTTTTTTCCTCTTGACGAAACACTTATTGTATGGGACAACTTTTTATGTAGGCCCCCTATTCATGTTTTTCAAACTTTTTATTATCTATAAAAATACTGTGGTAGGCATAACATGGTAGGGCCAACATAGGGCCGTTATCGTCAGCGACGGTTGTATATCACCACCAGTGGGCCAACGATGGGCCAGCGGTCATTATGTTTTCCAAACTTCATCGAAACATTTCATCATTGGGCCAACGTTAGGCCAACGTATCCCAGCCAACACCGATGAACCGCCAATTAATCAACCATTAGCCAACGTTGGCCCGACGTAAGCTTGCTATCTGGGTGCTGGTCTGGGAATCTTCATTATCTTGTCATACAAGTGGGCCATTCTTTGCTAAAACGATGAGTAAAATGTTGGGGGATTGGGACACATACTGGGACTCTTGTCTAGTGACAAAACACATACACTACTCTTGATAAACCGTGTGACGTTTATTTAAAATAGTGTCAGTACAATCCAAACTCGATCAAATTTTCCAAAGTGCAAATGACGTGTCACAATCACATATATTGTTCACGGTACTATGCGCATGCAGGAATAAACCTAGTCACGTGTTTATACTATGACATAGTCACGTGGAACGCGAGTCACGTGAACTTGGGCTGATGATTTGATTGGGACGCATGACGCAGTAATCGTCCCACATAATTATTATGCAAACGAATTTGCAAATGGACATGGTGCACTAGTGAACGGTGCGATTCCACATGTCTCTCCGGTAAGCACTGGCAATTTATTGTGATGCGTGTTATATGGGTACATTCCTGTTATTATCGACTCTAAAGCACTTATGCGTGAAAAAAATAATCGCGATATTATCGAAAATATATGTTTGACGATATATCGTGGATAAAAAATATCGATATCGCCCAAGCCTACTTTGAACTTGTTTCTTTGAACTTGTTTCTTTGAACTTGTTTCTTTGAACTTGTTTCTTTGAACTTGTTTCTTTGAACTTGTTTCTTTGAACTTGTTTCTTTGAACTTGTTTCTTTGAACTTGTTTCTTTGAACTTGTTTCTTTGAACTTGTTTCTTTGAACTTGTTTCTATGAACTTGTTTCTATGAACTTGTTTCTATGAACTTGTTTCTATGAACTTATTTCTATGAACTTGTTTCTATGAACTTGTTTCTATGAACTTGTTTCTATGAACTTGTTTCTATGAACTTGTTTCTATGAACTTGTTTCTATGAACTTGTTTCTTTGAACTTGTTTCTTTGAACTTGTTTCTTTGAACTTGTTTCTTTGAACTTGTTTCTTTGAACTTGTTTCTATGAACTTGTTTCTATGAACTTGTTTCTATGAACTTGTTTCTATGAACTTGTTTCTATGAACTTGTTTCTATGAACTTGTTTCTATGAACTTGTTTCTATGAACTTGTTTCTATGAACTTGTTTCTATGAACTTGTTTCTATGAACTTGTTTCTATGAACTTGTTTCTATGAACTTGTTTCTTTGAACTTGTTTCTTTGAACTTGTTTCTTTGAACTTGTTTCTTTGAACTTGTTTCTATGAACTTGTTTCTATGAACTTGTTTCTATGAACTTGTTTCTATGAACTTGTTTCTATGAACTTGTTTCTATGAACTTGTTTCTATGAACTTGTTTCTATGAACTTGTTTCTTTGAAAAGTTTCTATGAACTTGTTTCTATGAACTCGTTTCTATGAACTTGTTTCTTTGAACTTGTTTCTTTGAACTTGTTTCTTTGAACTTGTTTCTTTGAACTTGTTTCTATGAACTTGTTTCTTTGAACTTGTTTCTATGAACTTGTTTCTTTGAACTTGTTTCTATGAACTTGTTTCTTTGAACTTGTTTCTATGAACTCGTTTCTATGAACTCGTTTCTTTGAACTCGTTTCTTTGAACTCGTTTCTTTGAACTCGTTTCTTTGAACTCGTTTCTATGATCTCGTTTCTATGAACTTGTTTCTATGAACTTGTTTGAACTTGTTTGAACTTGTTTGAACTTGTTTCTTTGAACTTGTTTCTTTGAACTTGTTTCTATGAACTTGTTTCTATGAACTTGTTTCTATGAACTTGTTTCTATGAACATTTCTATGAACTTGTTTCTTTGAACTTGTTTCTTTGAACTTGTTTCTTTGAACTTGTTTCTTTGAACTTGTTTCTATGAACTTGTTTCTATGAACTTGTTTCTATGAACTTGTTTCTATGAACTTGTTTCTATGAACTTGTTTCTATGAACTTGTTTCTATGAACTTGTTTCTATGAACTTGTTTCTTTGAACTTGTTTCTATGAACTTGTTTCTATGAACTTGTTTCTATGAACTTGTTTCTATGAACTTGTTTCTTTGAACTTGTTTCTTTGAACTTGTTTCTTTGAACTTGTTTCTATGAACTTGTTTCTATGAACTTGTTTCTATGAACTTGTTTCTATGAACTTGTTTCTATGAACTTGTTTCTATGAACTTGTTTCTTTGAACTTGTTTCTTTGAACTTGTTTCTATGAACTTGTTTCTATGAACTTGTTTCTATGAACTTGTTTCTATGAACTTGTTTCTATGAACTTGTTTCTATGAACTTGTTTCTTTGAACTTGTTTCTATGAACTTGTTTCTATGAACTTGTTTCTATGAACTTGTTTCTATGAACTTGTTTCTATGAACTTGTTTCTATGAACTTGTTTCTATGAACTTGTTTCTTTGAACTTGTTTCTTTGAACTTGTTTCTTTGAACTTGTTTCTTTGAACTGGTTTCTTTGAACTGGTTTCTTTGAACTGGTTTCTTTGAACTGGTTTCTTTGAACTGGTTTCTTTGAACTGGTTTCTTTGAACTGGTTTCTTTGAACTGGTTTCTTTGAACGTGTTTCTATGAACGTGTTTCTATGAACGTGTTTCTTTGAACGTGTTTCTTTGAACGTGTTTCTATGAACTGGTTTCTTTGAACGTGTTTCTTTGAACGTGTTTCTATGAACTGGTTTCTTTGAACTTGATGATGATGATGATGATGATGATGATGATGATGATGATGATGATGATGATGATGATGATGATGATGATGATGATGATGATGATGATGATGATGATGATGATGATGATGATGATGATGATGATGATGATGATGATGATGATGATGATGATGATGATGATGATGATGATGATGATGATGATGATGATGATGATGATGATGATGATGATGATGATGATGATGATGATGATGATGATGATGATGATGATGATGATGATGATGATGATGATGATGATGATGATGATGATGATGATGATGATGATGATGATGATGATGATGATGATGATGATGATGATGATGATGATGATGATGATGATGATGATGATGATGATGATGATGATGATGATGATGATGATGATGATGATGATTTATATAGCACACGTATCCACCAAACTGGTGTTCAAGGCACATTATATTATACTGAACAGCAAAAGAAACATGATTTTAAATCGTTGACATAACTCAAATATGCAGTCTAACATCATTCTGAATCATGACTGTGCCTGAAAATCCTATAGCGGATGGAATGTGACTTGAATGGTTTTCAAGTGTACGTTACAAAATATACCTGTTGATATCTTGTATTCATACGACGTTTCTTTTGCTGTTCAGTATATTACACCTGCTCATCAGGCTCATAAATCATTCCTGAAACCATCTCAGCTCCCTGGGGAGTATACAGCTCAATTGCTGCCATTACAGCGCATGTAGGGCTAATCAAACAAAATAACCAACTCTGCCCTCACAGGTACCCATTTACCCATGAGGGTGGAGAGAAGCAATTATGGTAAAGTGTCTTGCTCAAGGACACAAGCACCATGGTCGCGGTTGGGATTCAAACCCACATTCTGACGACTAAGCCATCAGAACACAAATCCGATGCACTAAACCGCTCGACCATGGCACTCCATACCGAAGTTGTTAGAGAAAAGAGACTTCTATAAATGCATTGAGTCTGGAACATATACTTTGAATTTACAATAAGGGAAAACTCACCAACAGTTCACTGAGCTGAATATAATCAAATAGTTCCTTTTCATATTGTAGCTGTAACTCTTTGCACATCAGAATTCCTTTTTCCCACATTTAAAGGGAAAAAAGAGGGAAAGTCTCTCCTACTTTAAATGGAGTTTGTACACCTTTGTTAATTACCCAATTACAAAATTAATGAATTTTAATAAAAAACTTGAATTTGTGGTGATGGTACCAAACATCCTGAGAAAGGATTCCATCTGACACAATGTCATTTTTTAGAAAACGTGAAATGAAATGGATCACAGCCATGATCCATTTTCCACATTGGAATGCATAAAAATAAATTTGAATGTATTGTTATTGACACAATGAAGTGAGCTGCATCTTTCAAAGGTTGGTTTCTCTACACACAGTACACTCCTCATTCTTTTTAAATTATGGATGCATTTACAGACATTTTACCAATGTTGTACAATCCCATTCACACCAAAGATAATCATATCTACCAAGTATGACACTCATGTTCATGAACATTATTACCATGTTATCAGGCCAATTAAAATCATTCCTAGAACTATATCAGCTCCCTGGGGAGTAAGCCCCTCATGCCTAATTTTTAAACTCAGTGAGTTATTAATACATAATCCCATTCAATAAATGTTTAGACACCCTGCTCAATAGGCCTGGATGATAACATGATAATATCGTCATGATACGATATTCAATACATTATCGCCACTTAAGTTTTTGGAAATATCACTGATATCAAATATATATCACACTTTTTACTTAAAACATAGCAGGAGATTGTTATTCACCTCGTGGATATACTAGCCCTCTACCAGGAAATTTTCTTCCGCTGCGATCATATTGAGATGATAATATGAGATGTATATCAGCGATATCATAGTTCAAAGTTCAATATTACATTTATTTTGATTCTTCAGATACATAAATGGACAAATGACATGTACAATGCATATAGTATATAAGAATAATATAACAAAGAAGATAAGATGCAGACATAATAAGCAAAAGCTTGTCAATGTCAGCTTTAATCAAAATGTTATTATTAAATATTGTCACCCCTACTGTTCAATGTAACAACATCCATCAGTTGTCCAATTGTGAAGCCTGCTGATCAGTGCAACAATATTCATCAGCAAGAACAAAAGATCTTTTGTTCTCTGCACACTTCAACAAGACCCAACAGAATTTTAAATTTGCTGCATTTTTTGCATTAACCCTACTCCCTAAACAAAGGCAGTTGGAGGGATTTTGAAGGATTTGTATTGTTCACTAACAATGCTTAGGGAGTTAGGGTTAAGCATTGTTATGGTTAATCAAGCACAAGAAGACATCTCTATGATCTGCCTTTGCAGGTTCCCAATGAACACAAATATGATGACTTGAAGCTTAAGATTGGAAACTTTGCATAGTAAAAAGAACTATCTGAGGAATAGTGGCACAGTACAAGTAGGGGCTCCCATGGATCTGCCATTTTATTATTTTTAATAACAATAATAATAATAATAATAAAAGGGAAAAGAAAAAATTGCACATAAAGTGCTGTGGGGGGGGGGGGAGAGCAGGAAATTACCCCCAGCTGGGCATGCATGCTTACAACAATAATTGTAACATCTAACCACAATGAACAAATCACTGGCTATGTGCCTGCTGAGGAATATTTGCAGAAACACCATGTTATTCTCACTTTAGATTTGCAAATATGTTGGTTCTCATTGTAACATTCTGGCTAGCTATGGTCACACTCCACACTCCACTAACACTTAGATTATAACATCTCTTGATGGTGCATTACCTTGCCTTTGTCAAAGAAATCAATTATGTCATAACACTGTGAAAATCTCCTCGGTTAAAATATAAAGAGACTCGGTTAAATGTTTTTTTAACCGTGTTTTAACCCATGTTTAACCCTTTGATTTCAGCCGGCTAATCAACCGCATTCTCACCGCGTTTTAACCGAGTGGTTTCCGGCCAGGATTTCCTTTGTTATTCATAACTGTAAACCTTTGTTCAATGTGATAATGAGGATGCAAGTTTAACCGTGGTTTAACCGAGTATAACACGTACCGGTACAACTTGCACACAAGAGGCGATAAAAAGATTAAAAACACTTACGAAGTGTCTGTAAATTTCCAATCTAAAAAACACTGGTAGTGGTATACAACGGCCGGGACATGCGCCAATTTGCTCAGAATACCACTGACCTTGCCCATATGAGAATAGGTGTCTGTGCTGAGAATGGGTTGGCGTGCCGCTGTGATAGGCGACGTGATAGGTGTATATTTAGGTATAGGCCTACTTGTTAATCTGTTTTTCATCGGAAAGGGATACGTTTAGAATAATATATATCATATTCCAGAGTGTAATTACGAAATGGACAATAATTATAATGCATTGATTACCGAACTGAGGTATGTTGCGGGCCAAACAGATACTAACAATTGGACTTAAAATAACAATTCATCCATCGGGGTTCCTAATTATCATGGGTTGTTTTAATAATCGTTGCGAAGAACAGGATACGATGAGGACCAGTAAGCGTAAGCCTCGACTGTCGGGATAAATTGACCCGCTCTGGGGCTCAAAAGCGGATGATTTTATAAAACCGCGGTTTTATTTTTTGAAAACCGGTATTTCGGGGTATAAATCCTGCACTTTATTATTAATTATTAAAAAGTAACTATGAATATAAGTAAATAAATAGATATCATGCATCCTACTTTTCTTTAAATGTTTTGGTCCAGATGATGTCGTGTACCTGTAATTTAGATCTTTGCGTGTAAAATACTGATTGTCACCAAACAAATTATCGTCCAACTGGAATTACATTCTCATCCTAAGATCCAGCGGCGCTAATTTGATCCAGTCATTGGAAGGCACTCAGGGTATGTACGAGTTAGCACGTGTGCAATGCCCCTATATGCATAGCCAGCGTAACAATTTGTTCTATTAATGGCGAGAACAATACGTCATCATAATAACCAATATAAATATTAGTTACGGCGCTGTGTACAATACCTATAGCGCGTAAACGTTTTCTTATTAATTGACGAGGACACGTACCTACCTTGTCATGCAATAGAAATATTTGTTAAGCGATTTGGATCATGTTACTCACAAAATGTGAACAAACTTTGCCTCGATATCATGACTTTTTGGTTTTTTTAAGTTGAAAACAAGCGTAAACCAAGGCTATGAGAGTATTGAAAGAGGTAGGCGGAATGAAGGATGAAGTTAAGCATGTTGATCAACACCCGGCATCCACCCAGCCAGTATGGTTGCAATGTACAATGTGTAATTACTCTGTACATTCATGGAGAGTACATTGTACATGCTCTGGACATTAGTCGGTGCCAGTGTGATGAGCAGAGTTGACCACTGTACCATGCCATTAGCCTGAGTTGGGCGGTTAAAAAGCTTGCCTTGTCGGCACACTGGCGATGCGGCGTGATTCACTCGAACTTCGTAGATGTGCAAGGCTTTGTACCTTTTTTTCTCCATAACAATTTATTTTGTGCATGTACCACGTTGAAATTTTCAGACATGATGTGAACTCCTGTCGATATCATGACTTTTTGGTTTTTAAGTTGAAAACAAGCGTAATCATTTTGGGGCAAAATACTGAAAATAGGATTGCCACCTACTCCATAGAGTATAATTCTTAATTTTTTCAATTTTCTCCATAACAATTTATTTTGTGCATGTACCACGTTGAAATTTTCAGACATGATGTGAACTCCTGTCGCGATATCATGACTTTTGGTTTTAGGTTGAAAACAAGCGTAATCATTTTGGGGCAAAAATACTGAAAATAGGATTGCCACCTACTCCATAGTCATTGAGTATAATTATTAATTGTTTTCATTTTCTCAATAACAATTTATATAGAGCATGTACAACTTTGAAATTTTCAAAACTGATCTGAACTCCTGTCAGCGATATCATGACTTTTTGGTTTTAGGTTGAAAACAAAGCGTAATCATTTTTGGGGCAAAAATACTGAAAATAGGATTGCCACCTACTCCGCCATAGTCATAGAGTATAATTCTTAATTTTTTTTCAATTTTCTCCATAACAATTTATTTTGTGCATGTACCACGTTGAAATTTTCAGACATGATGTGAACTCCTGTCGCGATATCATGACTTTTTGGTTTTTAAGTTGAAAACAAGCGTAATCATTTTTGGGGCAAAAATACTGAAAATAGGATTGCCACCTACTCCATAGAGTATAATTCTTAATTGTTTTCAATTTTCTCCATAACAATTTATTTTGTGCATGTACCACGTTGAAATTTTCAGACATGATGTGAACTCCTGTCGCGATATCATGACTTTTTGGTTTTAGGTTGAAAACAAGCGTAATCATTTGGGGCAAAAAATACTGAAAATAGGATTGCCACCTACTCCGCCATAGTCATAGAGTATAATTCTTAATTTTTTCAATTTTCTCCATAACAATTTATTTTGTGCATGTACCACGTTGAAATTTTCAGACATGATGATGAACTCCTGTCGCGATATCATGACTTTTTGGTTTTTAAGTTGAAAACAAGCGTAATAATCATTTTGGGGCAAAATACTGAAAATAGGATTGCCACCTACTCCATAGAGTATAATTCTTAATTTTTTTCAATTTTCTCCATAACAATTTATTTTGTGCATGTACAACGTTGAAATTTTCAGACATGATGTGAACTCCTGTCGCGATATCATGACTTTTTGGTTTTAGGTTGAAAAAAAGCGTAATCATTTTTGGGGCAAAATACTGAAAATAGGATTGCCACCTACTCCGCCATAGTCATAGAGTATAATTCTTAATTTTTTCAATTTTCTCCATAACAATTTATTTTGTGCATGTACCACGTTGAAATTTTCAGACATGATGTGAACTCCTGTCGCGATATCATGACTTTTTGGTTTTAGGTTGAAAACAAGCGTAATCATTTTGGGGCAAAAATACTGAAAATAGGATTGCCACCTACTCCGCCATAGTCATAGAGTATAATTCTTAATTTTTTCAATTTTCTCCATAACAATTTATTTTGTGCATGTACCACGTTGAAATTTTCAGAGCTGATGAGAAAACGTGTCGCGATATCATGACTTTTTGGTTTTTAAGTTGAAAACAAGCGTAATCATTTTTGGGGCAAAAATACTGAAAATAGGATTGCCACCTACTCCATAGAGTATAATTCTTAATTTTTTTCAATTTTCTCCATAACAATTTATTTTGTGCATGTACCACGTTGAAATTTTCAGACATGATGTGAACTCCTGTCGCGATATCATGACTTTTTGGTTTTTAGGTTGAAAACAAGCGTAATCATTTTTGGGGCAAAAATACTGAAAATAGGATTGCCACCTACTCCGCCATAGTCATAGAGTATAATTCTTAATTTTTTTCAATTTTCTCCATAACAATTTATTTTGTGCATGTACCACGTTGAAATTTTCAGACATGATGTGAACTCCTGTCGCGATATCATGACTTTTTGGTTTTTAAGTTGAAAACAAGCGTAATCAAGTTTGGGGAAAAAATACTGAAAATAGGATTGCCACCTACTCCGCCAGAGTCATAGAGTATAATTCTTAATTTTTTCAATTTTCTCCATAACAATTTATTTTGTGCATGTACCACGTTGAAATTTTCAGACATGATGTGAACTCCTGTCGCGATATCATGACTTTTTGGTTTTAAGTTGAAAACAAGCGTAATCATTTTTGTGGCAAAAATACTGAAAATAGGATTGCCACCTACTCCATTGAGTATAATTCTTAATTTTTTTTCAATTTTCTCCATAACAATTTATTTTGTGCATGTACCACGTTGAAATTTTCAGACATGATGTGAACTCCTGTCGCGATATCATGAGTTTTTGGTGTTTAAGTTGAAAACAAGCGTAATCATGTTGGGGGCAAAAATAGTGAAACTAGGATTGCCACCTACTCCATAGAGTATAATTTTAATTTTTTCAATTTTCTCCATAACAATTTATTTTGTGCATGTACCACGTTGAAATTTTCAGACATGATGTGAACTCCTGTCGCGATATCATGACTTTTTGGTTTTAGGTTGAAAACAAGCGTAATAATTTTGGGGCAAAAATACTGAAAATAGGATTGCCACCTACTCCATAGAGTATAATTCTTATTTTTTTCAATTTTCTCCATAACAATTTATTTTGTGCATGTACCACATTGAAATTTTCAGACATGATGTGAACTCCTGTCGCGATATCATGACTTTTGGTTTTAAGTTGAAAACAAAGCGTAATCATTTTGGGGCAAAAATACTGATCGGGTGCCTGGGAAAATGTACCAGGAAGCGTGTTTTTCTTTTACACCGCAGCGACGGGTAATATGTGCAGTAAAGTGCCAATTCCGGTCTTGAGAGAGACTACGAAACCCTAGGCGTGACGATAGAAAACTCAAAGCTGCAGTCGACCATGGCGCTCCTGCAGTGGAACTCATGGAGCCATTTCCTCTCCGTTGATGGTAGGTTTTTTGCGTGTCGAGAAATTCCTTCGGCGCATGCGTGCTGAATGGGTTCATAGTCTTGACACAAGGGCGAAATGCGTACAAAACCCGTCGCTGCGGTGTAAAAAAAAAAACGTAGTAAGCGTAAATAATGATGGTGCAAACCCATTCAGTGACACCATAGAGCTATGGTGACACCACATATTTGTTGACTTTTTGTTTTTGTTTTCCAAGATGTATTTGTCATACAAATTGAAATACAGTGAATCCGTATTTGACTATTTCCAAAATTTGTCCATTTGACAATGAGTTTTGTGGGAATAGTAGGCTTTTTTGTATATGAACGTACCGATAATGACCGATTGGTCAAATTGAAATGTGTAGAAGAAAGGATATTTTTCAGATCATTTGGTGTCTTGTGAAGGCAGTGCACCATGTGAGGGCAGGGGCCATTCGATTTGAAAACAGATCAGGTCTTGGTGCAGTAAATAAGGCAAAAAAAAAAAAAAATGTTGAGTTGCCCTCCACCGACCGACCCAAAAGTGCTGAAATCTCGGGTCGTTTTTAAAAAAAAATTTTCCCTCGTCATTCATAGGCCTATTTATTAATGAAACTTACCAATTTTCTTTGTATAAAACATAATACGTTTGATTTGTGAAATTTTCCACTTTTTTTTACCGGTAAATTTACGTACCCAAGACTCAGTCTACATGTTTTCAAATCGAATGGCCCGGCCCTCACATGGTGCACTGCCTTCGCACACTGTGTGCCAGCGATTGCGACTCAAATCTACATGTTTTCCAATCGAATGGCCCCTCGCATGTTTCCACTGGCCGCTTACGTCCAGCGATTGTGACTCAATCTACGTTTTCAAATCAAATGGCCCTCACATGTTGTGCTGGCTCCCGCACTGTGCGTGTGTCCAGCGATTGCGACTCGATCTACGTTTTCAAATCGAATGGCCACTCACATGTTGCACGTTGAGCATTGCACGCAATATGGATGAATTTGCTGTGTCAATCTATGGAGGAAGACCTCCATGGTCAATCACAGCGAAAAGTACAACAAAAATGCTTGGGATACTTTTATTCTGAAGTAAAATTCCTTGCTGATAGGTATACAAATGAAAAACATGGTATATGGTTTCAGTTCAATGCATTTCAATCTTAAAATGACAGTCGAGGAGGGAAGAAAAGAAAAAGAAAAAAGAAAAAAAAAATCCCGACCGACCCCTTCAAATATTTTCACTGGAGGGCAACTCAACAAAAAAAAATTTTTGGCCTAATATCGCATTACGATTAAAAATTTCAGTATCGTCACCCTATACTGTCACTTAGTGTCAGCGGGTCATATACATGCAATTCCCCAAAACGAACACTAGCATATGTAGAATTGTGTAAAGCCCAAGAATTTTAACTCCATTTATGCGGCAGTGGTTTATTACGACATGACATCATTCCCATCCTTTTTGGCGGTTTGTTTATGTGTTTTATATTGAAAATTTCAATGTACTTAAATCATGGAGGAAGGAAATACAACTCATTACAAAAAGGACAAGAAACACAATCTAAAATTCTTCATAATTTTATTTAAATCAAGTCGAACAAAATAATCAAGTGAATGAGTTAAATTAAATTACAATAAAAAAAGTTAGAAAGTAAAACTCGTAGCTTTGCATGGTGAGGAGGATAAGTAAGACAAATGCGGTGACACCATGTGAAATGCTCAATTGAGTAGTAATTAGTTCTGAAAAGAACTGGAGGTACAACTCAACGTTTCGATCCGTATGCTCTGATTGTCCTGGGGACGATCAGAGCATACTGATCTGAAACGTAGTGTTGTACCCCAGTTCTTTTCAGAACAATACTACTCAAATGAACATTTAATATGGTGTCACCATGTCTACTTAAAAAAATTAATTACAAAAAATTGCATATAAAACTGTGTGGCCAACATAAATAGAAAACGAATTAAAACAAGTTGACTAAGTAAAAATATAAAACAGCGATGTTAAGAGTAGTATAAATAGGGTCATAGGCTTTAAGTATTGTATATATTAACTTTGTGAAATAAACAAAATAAATATGAAAGTTTAATACAATAAATAATCACATAAAACTGGCACCAGGAACACTACAAATATCTTGAGTTGACTCTACGGCCTTTTCCCTTCCTGCGGCTGGAATTCCCTTGTTGCCTTGACTTGTCCAATGGCATAGCCCTTCCAGCATTTCCTTGTTCTGTTAAAATAAATTAATATTTTCAATTAAAATGTGTTAATTTCAATTTCAGTTCAAAGTTGCAAGCTGACGATGGGTACTCTTTACCTTATGATAGATTTGTATTGCTCTCTGATTATACGGTGAAAGAACATCAGTAACATGTTATATAATGACTTTCTAATTATATTATTTTTTTTTTAAATTCACAGTAAAACTGCAAACCGCGGTTTTCCGGTAAATAACTAGCCAAAAATTTAAAACCCCAAACCGATCCTGATCTTCAGATAGTATCTACTGTGAATCGCGATTTTGGCCAGCGAAATTGAGTTAATTAAAACCAGCGAATCAAAAAGGGTTTTGCGGACATGACATGTTCGAGCGACGGGGCAAATTTGTTTATTTCGAATGCTCGTTGCCGTCTGCGACCGGACCCGTATACCCGGTACCCAGCGCTCGAATTAACTTCCGTGCGGGCGGAAGTTCGGCGCTGATGGGTCGATCGATGACGGCAACGAATGTTCGAAATAAACAATTTTGCCCCGACAAAAACATGGCGCATATACCGTGAAAGGGTTTATTTTACTTACACACACACAAATATTCACGTACCAGTTGCAGATCAGAGACAAAGTTGTCAGTGCTGACATGGCGTCAATCCTAAGCGAGGGGCGGACTTTTTCTTCTTTTGGGCGCTAAAAATGGCCGCGCCGCCAAATAATTACAACGTAACAGACTAGACTAAGCGTTCGCTCGTTTTAGGCACATTCCTGACTGGCGGCAGCGACGTACCCCAATTCGAAATTCAGCGAAGTTCGTGCGGACTGCAGGCTGCGCTATGGGCACAACATGGACGATACTCTTTCGCGCATGGTTGAACAAACATTGACCGTTATGTCTCAGGCAAGCGGAGGCTTTTGTATTGGGATTATCTCTGTCAACAATGGATTAACTCACCACAGAGTTAATGAGCAAGCCCTCAGCAGATCTCAGAACAGGTACCGAGTTTTAACCACACTTTAACCGAGACAATACAAAGGAATTTTTTAAAGGCGATTTAACCGTGCACTAAGACGGTTAAATTAAGGTTAAAATGTAGGGTACCCATATTTTAACCGTGTTTATTGAAATTTTAACCGAGCGAGATTTTCACAGTGTAATAAAGGAGTTCTTTCAGCTGTCTCTCAGTCTGTGCCTCTGGGTATTTATCACTATGTGTCAACAGGGGTCTGTCTGACCATTGTAATAAAAAGCAGTAATGACTGATAAAAACTTTTGATATTGGCAAAAACTCTGTTTAAGTCAATTTGACTGGAATAGTCTACATTTATGTGACACAGCCCTTTATGAAAAACAGTTCAAGTAACTGTAACCAGTTCCTACAAAATGATAATAAAGTATTTATTGCCAATGTCAAAATGTTACAAAAATGTAATGAATTTAATGAAAATGTATCATCTGACACTACTTACATGAAGTCTGTCCGCATGTAACTGCAGCGCAAAGCCAGCCTCTGTGTAGTTATCACATTCCAAATGAAGATCACACAGTTTGTACAGGTAACGCACATATGTCCTGTCTGTCAATATCTTTGTAGAAGTTCTGGAAAGGGAAAAATCATTAATGTTTATTTGAACTGCTAAGGCAAATGTTTTGGTAAAAACAAAGTTTTCAAGTACTTTTTATCTGATTTATTCCATCTGATTTATTCCAGCATGTCATTATAGTTGTGCTGATACAAACATAACTTGTTTACACTTTGTGTGACATTTAGAGTAAGTACCAAGGTGATTTCCCGCCGGGTAAAAGTGTGTGTATTTGTATGCAGAGTTTGTACATTTTGTACTTTTCCACATAACTCAAAACTGAGTTCTCCATGACCTTATACCGGAGAACTCTCAATATGACTCTTGTCCTATCTGTTCCATGCACAACCGATAGAGGGCACGCCTAACTCAAAACTGAGTTGTCCATTACCCTTGCATGTCATGGAGACCTCTATCTATATGACCCTTGTCTTACCACCAGCAGCAGCCTTTGTGATGGCATTAAGGATATATCACTGGCTAGGGTGGCTTCTGACCCCATTAACATTCAAGCGGTGACGGTTACCAGGGAAAAGTTCTCGTCAGAGTACTTCTAGCGTACATGGACTTCAGGATAAACACATTATCGTAAAATGGCAATGATATACACATAATAAATAGTTGTGACTCTTTTATACAAATAAAACACCCTACAACGTAGACTTTAATCAGGGTGGGCTGCACAAAAAATATACAACTATCTGCACACCTTGGCATAATTTCAGGGCTCTGCTTATGCAGAAAATTATTTGAAAACCTTTACGCTAATGTATAATGCTAATGTATACTGCTAACCTAACCTAATATATTTCACAGGTTAGCAAGCATTACGGGATAGCTCAATTAGAAACTTTCCGAGTTTGAGGCCCCAAACTCGGAAATCACACATCCTTTTCAATGCAAATTTTTTTTAAGTGTGTTTACTGTGTCAATAAACTTATCAGATTAGATAGCTAATCCTGCGGTAACTGAAATATTACACCCGGCTGGCTGTGAGTTTGCAGAGAAAAATATCACATAGAAGGCATTAGTTTTCGGATTCCATTCTTGTATTTTCATTCTTTTGACAAAAAGTTATCATAGTT
The DNA here is from genome assembly GCA_029582265.1 of Zoroaster sp. YZ-2022. Lineage (NCBI taxonomy): Eukaryota > Metazoa > Echinodermata > Asteroidea > Forcipulatida > Zoroasteridae > Zoroaster > Zoroaster sp. YZ-2022. The sequence goes on from CM055819.1 coordinate 12,784,879, forward strand.
TCATTGTTTAATCCTGAAAAAGGACCAAGTATGAGCTGAGAACGTACGGCACACGGTAACTCAACGGCCGTGAAAATGCCAGCGTTGCGTGCGAATGGATACTTACTAAGGTTGATGCTTACTTATTAGGGTTTTGCAATAATGAGTCTAATATTTTTTAAAAATCGATTCTAGTCGTCAATAAAGGTCGTTGGGTATATTTATTTATGTTGGTCATATAGTTTTAACGAAGTTGAACGAAAATAGTGAGCAACATTGTCCTACTTTTTTCAGGCGTAGGTTTTAAATATGCCTGCGCACCACATCACACTCAACAGCGAGCATATAGGCATGGTAGGTGATTTAACTGCGTGCAATAGCCTACACATGGCGCTGTGGCAAAATAGGCCAAAGTGTTTATTGTTTTGATCAGTAGGGGAGGGGGGTACGCGGCGGGATGCAATTTTTTTCTGCAATTCAAAATTGCCATCCTCAAAAAATTTCCTTTTCTTTTTGAGGATTCCCTCTTTTGAATCAAATTACAACAAACAAATTTCCCCATTGAAAATCATTGCGACAATGGCGATTTCGGAATGCAGAAAAAAATTCCCGGCGGGATTGTAATCATCCATTATTTCGCAAGTGCGTTGATATGACATGGGTTTTGAAAAGCGTTGCTTTTGCGCTTTGCTAATTCATTGTGCATCATAGTACTTGTTTTATGTTTAGTCAAGACTTCCTGGTCTAGGTTTTCGCGGGGCGCAAATTTTTTTCTACGTGTCGTTAGCTTTGAAATCATGTTAAGACAGGCGCTGGACAATAATGGTTTGGTATATTAAAAAAATACTGTGGCCCCCGTTTTTCCTTTCTGCAGTCCGAAATACCATTGTCGTAATGATATCTAATGGGGATAAGTTTCCTATTAGATATCACTAGGACAGTGGCAATTTCGGACCGCAGAAAATATAATTGCACGGGGCCACATGCAGTATTTTTTTTTTTATACCAAACGATTATTGTCCAGCCGTCTGTCTTTCATGATTTTTAGCTAACGACACGTATAAAACATCAGGGTCGTATTTGCAAGTTGAGTGTAAAATACGTGCAAAATACCTGTAGCGACCGTTATACTGTTTTTATTTTCTATAGAAACTGCCGAACCGCTGGGTAAAACCAGGCCCAGCCCGCTGAGAAATAATATTCCGGCCCAAATTGCCGCCAGACCAGCACAGCGAAACTCTTCGACGATGTTTGAACCATAAAAACGTATGCCCCGATGTGTTTTTTTTATTTCATGTAAATAAAACGACTTATTTAGGCAAATGCTTATACAGTACTTCTAATAATAGTCATAGGCTAAACATGGATCTTTGAATCCTTTCGTTGTCGAAAACCATAAGTTATGGCGGCTGTTTAATGGACCATGAGTATTTATTAGCATATCAGGGGCGGATCCCCAAAAAATTGCAGGTGGGGCCGGGTCTGGCCAATTTGTTTTGTTTTTATTAATGTCCGATAGTACCCCTGCAGAATGTCAGTTTTTTTAATGTTCACTTTAATATTGTTACATATTTTTTTTGTCAGAACAGGGATTCTCCGATCCCCCCACCAGTTCGACAAACAACGTGTCTTGCGGCATTCTCTCCATGGAAACCTTTGTTGAAGCTTGCTTTTTTGAACACACGTTGCTACTGTAAAGGGCAATAAACTTGAAGACGTGTCTATTGCTTATTAAGTTGCACCCTCCAACATAATAGTGTTCTTTTCATTAGTAATTGGCTATCACAGCCAAGCATCCTATTCAGTCTGCTATGTAATAGTATTCAATGGTCTATTGAAATCGGTGAGTCAAACTTACTCTCTGGACACTCTATTGTTCAATTCATTGGCTAACTCTGCTAAGCATCCTGTTTACTTTCAGTGGTCTTTTGAATTTCTGGGACATCTCTGAAAACATCGGAGTGTTGCCGATTAAAACTATTTCTGAAATAGTTCACAAACGTTTTTTTATATTTTTTTAAAATTTTGAATGGTAAAGGAGTCTTAAACTTGTTGTCAATTCACATTTTCTGGAATTACTCAATGAGTACGTCATCGGTCATGACTGCTCCGATTGCACTTCTGATAATAAAAAAAAATCGACAATAAAAAAACCTGAATGTTTTGGGACCGATTCTTAAAATGAATGCTAGGCTTTTACTTATTTATCGCATAGGATTCTTTGATATGACAGGTTTTGAAAAGCGTTGCTTTTGCGCTTTGCTAATTCATCGTGCACCATGCTTATTAATGATTACTTGGTTGAGGTTATGACAAGACGTCCTGGTCTATGTTTTCGCACTGGGGCCACAGTATTTGTTTTCATATACCAAACCATTGTTTTTGAAGCAATGAAATTATAATGCTCAGGCCTTATGTCAGTTCTTACTGCTCTTTCCCCACAAAATTGTTTTGATTACCATTATTTCATTTATTTGTTCTATTTGTTATACTTTTGTTGGTGTGTGAGTACGCCTATACTAAGTGCAATATAGCAATGCCATTTTGTGCCTTTTTAACAGTGTTTGCCCGTGTGTTTGCCATGTGCCATATCGTGGGTATACCCTTGCAGAAATGACCTAACAAAATCCTGTTTCAATCCTGTTTAAAACATGTTTTTAACCTGTTTTTATCTTTCAAAATAGGAATAAAACATGTTTTTATTCTGTTTTCATGAAAATACTGAAAATTGAACCCTGTTTTTTTTCCTATTTTTTTTATTAACAAACCATGTTTTCTTCCTGTTTTTGGAAATATTTTGCGGTTAGATTTCCTGTTTTCTTTACTGTTTTTTTTTTTACTTAGAATATTTTGAGGTTGGATGCCCTGTTTTCTAAACTGGTTTTTGGGACTTAGAATTTTTTGAAAGATCACTGTCCTGTTTTTCTTACTGTTTTTGGGATCTTAGAATATTTTTAAAGATCACTGTCCTGTTTTCTTACTGTTTTTGGGACTTAGAATATTTTTGAAGATCACTGTCCTGTTTTCTCTTACTGTTTTGGGACTTAGGGAGCTATATTTGAAGATCACTGTCCCTGTTTTTCTTTACTGTTTTTGGGACTTAGAATATTTTGAAGATCACTGTCCTGTTTTCTTACTGTTTTTGGGACTTAGAATATTTTTGATTTTATTTATACAATAGTTAACGTTTCAAAATTACTATATGTTCATCTTTGCAATCTGATAATTTCATCATGGTATACAACATGTGGGATAAAAGGTTTCACAGACACACTGAATCGGAGGACATCACCAATGGTGTCCACAATGAATTTTGACCTATTGACATTTGTTATTGAATGCCCTTAAAAAATGCCACTTTCACGGCAGCGAGTTGCTGTGCCTTAATTCTCTTTCCCTGCATTGCCGTTTTGTGCCTTCTTGTACACACATAGGCCTACTATAGTTAGTACACATTTACGATTCTCACGGAAAAATATATCGACGCCAACACGCCTTCGACATTGCGCGACCGGTGACTAGCTGCTGTAATTTACTGAAACCAAGTTCACTTAGCGACCATTATGGGAACAAAATATTCAAAATTACCTGGTTACTCGCGGACCAAAGCGGTAGCGGTTAACCAGGCAATAGCGCTGGCCGGCAGTTGGTGTCTGAAACCGAACTTAGCCCACTTGCTAATACTTTCGGTTGGTGTCAACAGGTACCCGAAAACGACATAAACACTCGCCAGGCATTCGCGGTGCCAGGCTAAAAATAGCATAAGCCCGGCCCGGGCTGTTGGGGTGCATGCAACATAATAATAGCCATGGAGTTCGTGTACCCAGATGAACCGCATGCGTACGTGCGCATGCATCATGCATCGATCGCGTAGCGTAAACCCGTGAGGGTACATTACGTGACCGGCTTTTGGTGAGTCGCCCAACATGCTGTCAAAAGGTCGACTAGCAGTAGCAAATAAAAAAGAGTGAACTGAATACTGCCGCGATCCAAATGCATAAAACTTGATGTTTTTGGGGGTAAGTCACACGTGTGGGACCCAATTATAAAAATAGTTTTCACTCGTTGAGTTTTGAGCTCGGACATAACCAACGTTATAACGTTAGCAGTGGGCAGGCCTATGTACCTACGCGCGATATGTCATGTTTGTTGCTGTTAAACTTTAAGTTTGCTGTTTGTGTACCAAATCTCTTTCCCAGACCGGCCGTCGTCTCCTTTAGGACCAAAAATATTGCGTTTTTGTAACTACTTTTGGGGAAGCTGTGATAATAGTTCAACATGTATGGAACTGTACAAACTACAAAAAAAAACAACAGTTCATTTGTCAACTTTTTGATCTGCTACTAAAGCTTTGCTAGTGCTTAGTGCTAATTTACAATTTAAAAAAATTGCGATTAACGTTAGATTGCCCAAAGCCGATATTTCTGGCATAAAGTTTGCTGAAATTTTTCATTTTTAATTTCAAATTGTTCTAAAAAACATGGTGAAAGTGATTTGTAAAATTGAGGCCCTAAATTCATTTACAAACTCAAAATAATCAATGGAAAATCTGGCCTTAGTTCCTTTTCAACACAATTCATATTTGCTTAAATTTATTATTTTTTTATGTAGGCCTACTTTATTTATTTTGTTTTGTTTTGTTTGAACTAATTATTTTACTTTGTTTTTCCAGACATGGCCAAAGCAGTCTGACCCACACCCTCTGCCCTTCCTCACCTCTTCTGAGGGAAGTGCAGACAGAGGCGGCAAAAGCTGGTAATCAGGCAATACAACTTTGGTGTCCCCTTAACATATTTACATTGTGAAATTTTGTTTTTGCACCACAAAATAATATGAAAACACCTAATCAATTGAAGCTTTTAACTTAAAATTTACCAAAGTTATCTAAAGAGTAGACACATATAATGGTGGTGAAACCCATATTTTTCGATGAATGAAGGAATTTTGAGGGTGTACACACTGATTCCTGCACCTCTGAAAGAACTTGCATACACCATGATTTTTTAAATTTGGGGCCTAAAATGTGCATGTCACAAAATATGTTTCTATACATGAGCTTGTATTCTCAGGTAAATGTTTTAAAAAAATTGTGCTTTTTTAAACCGTCATAAATATTTGAAATATACATTTGTATGAAGGTTCAATTTATGCCAAATATGCAATACAATTTTTTTTTAGAAAGGTTACATGATTTCATTTTAATTTTAATTAGTTCTTAATTTATGTGTTACCTTATGTCTTCTTTATTTTGTCATACATTGTAGTGTTATATTCATGAACATCACATAGCAGAGACGCATAAAAAAAAAAAAATTGTACTGTTTTATGAACAAGATTTTAAAGGTAAGGTTTGACATTGAAAAATGTATATTCTCGGGAAGAAAAGAAGGCCAATTCATATTCAGCCATGGTCTTTTTAGTACTGATATGTTCAAATGTGACTTTTACTACTTTTACCAAAAGGCAAAATGCTATATTCGGATGAGGACAAAGATAACATTATGTTCTCCTCATCCGAGTATAGCCGATTGGGTATTAAAAACTATTAAAACTCACATTTTGATACATATTTCGTACTCAATTAAAGACCATGGCTGAACTAAATTCATTAAAATGATTTCAAAAATAGTTACAAATAGTATGATAAAGATAACTTAATAAATGTAACCATGCAGTTACTACTTTTGATAGAAACAGCAATGCATACATTGTTTGTTGTTTGAACTGATGATTCTTCAATATTTTTAAATTTTTCTGCATTTTTTTTTGGTCTGGATCCACATTTCGAAAAACGGGTAGAATTAAGCGCTGTCCTAATTAGAAGAGTTTACTGTTGTTTTTTGTAAAACAGGGTCTCAACTGTTTTCAAAAAACAGACACTACTACATGTAAAAAATACTGCATTTTTGAAAACAGAATCCTGTTTTGAAAACAGAATTCTGTTTTTGAAAAACTCAGGGAAATCCTGTTTTAAAGCTGTTTTCTGGAAGACTGTTTTATCCTAGTCCAAAAACCTGTTTGTTTCCTGTTTTAGAGTCGTTCCAAATACAACCGAAAAAACATGTTTTTAAAAAGCATGTTTTAACTAGGATAAAAACATGTTTATCTCTGGTTTTTTTTTCGACGAGGGTACAAACAGAACTGGCTATGTCCTCCAGGAAAAATCAAGTGTTTATGTCCTTCAGCTGAGTATTTCTTTCAATAGCCAGACCTGTATAAGTAGTGAGACATAGCCAGCCAGCCCTATTGGAAGGGCCACTCAGTAACAACAATACTTTTCAAACTAAATTGTTTAACTAAATTTTCTCAAAATGTCAATTTATGGATATGGTTCTATACCTTCGGTATAATGCCTCGTCAGACCAGCAAGTGTTTAACTTTTTCCATAGTTAGCACATTTAATATTTTTTTTAATATGTTAATGTTTGATAGTTTTTGTTACTGGTCATATATAGGGCCCTAATGTGTAACCTACTTTAAAACATTTCACCTTATTGCTTTCCCTTCCAACACTGTGAAAATCTGTTCCGGGATTTAAGAATTTCAATAAACACGGTTTAAGGAATATGGGTGCCCTATTTACACCTTAATTCTTAACGTCTTAGTGCTGCCAGATTAAATAAGCCTTTAGAAAATTCCTTTGTATTGTCTCGGTTAAAGTGTGGTTAAAACTGCACCGGGTACCTGTTCTGAGATCTGCTGATCGAGGGCTTGCTCATAAACTGTGTAGTGAGGTTAATCCATTTGTTGACCAGATAATCCCAATACAAAAGCCTCCGCCGTCTTGCCTGAGACATAACGGTTATTAATGTTTGTTCAACCATGGCCGAAAAGAGTATCGTCATCTATTAAAGTGTTGTGCCCTATAGCGCGAGCCTGCAGTCATGCGAACTGGCTGAATTTGAAAGGGTGGGGTGACGCTGCCATCAGGAATGTGCTAAATAGAGCCAAGCGTTAGTCTGGTCTGTTCGTTGTAATTGTGTTTGCCGGTGACGTGCCATTTTAGCGCCAAAAGAAGAAGAAAAGTCCGATCCCTCGCTTTAGGGATTGGCGTCATGTCAGCTTTTACCTGACAACTTTGTCTCTGATCTGCAAACGGCATGTGAATATTTGTGTGTGTGTGTGTGGCAAGTAAAATAAAGCCCTTTCACGGGTATATGCGCCCATGTTTTTGTTGGGGCAGGGTTTTTTTGATGCCCCGAACATTGTTTGCCGCGCGGTCATGCGACCGTACATCGGCGCTCGAACTTCCGCCCGCACGGAAGTTAATTAGAGCGGGGAATTACCGAGTATACGGGTCCGGTCGATGCGCGAGCCAAGCGGCGTTCAACGAGCGTTTAAAATAGTCAAATATATCTAAAACTTATCATAAGGTAGTAGCAAGGCCCATCGTCAGCTTGTAAATCTCTTTGAACTGAAATTGAAAATTAACACATTTTAATTGAAAATATTAATTTATATTTAACAGAACAAGGAGAAGGGCTGGAGAAGGGGCTATAAAAGCCATTGGACAAGTCAAGGCAACAAGGGAATTCCAGCCGCGGGAAGCGAAAAAAGCGCCGCCAAAGAGTCAACTCAAGATATTTGTAGTGTTCCTGGTGCCAGTTTTATGTGATTATTTTATTGTATTAAACTTTTCATATGTTATTTTGTTTATTCTACAAAGTTAATATACACATACTTAAAAAGCCTATATGACCCTATTTATACTACTCTTAACACCTCGATGGTTTTATATTTATTTTAGTCAACTTGTTTTTAATTCGTTTCTATTTATATTTGGGCCCACACAGTTTTATTATGCAATTTTTGTAATTAAATTTTTTTTTGACAAGACTTGTGGGTGACACCATTCCTGTTACAATGTTCATTTGAGTAGTAATTAGTTCTGAAAAAGAACTGGGGGTACAACTCTACGTCACAGCTCGGAGTCAGTATGCTCTCGATCGTCCTCAGGACGATCAGAGCATACTACCTACTCAGTGAGCATTTCACATTTGGGCGGTCACCGCAATTTGTCTTACTTATCCTCGAATCCTCTGCACCATGCCAAGCTACGAGTTTTGTTTAACTTTTTTTATTGTAATTTAATTTAACTCATTCACTTATTTTGTTGAACAGCTTGATTTAATAAAATTATAGAGGAATTTTAGATTGCGTTTCTTGTCCTTTTGTAATGAGTACATTGAAATTTTTTCAATATAAAAACACATAAACAAACCGCCAAAAGGATGGAATGATAATGCTGTTCGTAATAAACCACTGCACGCATAAATGGGTTAAAATTCTTGGGCTTTACACAATTCTACAAATGCTAGGCATATGCTAGTGTTCGTTTTTTGAGGGAATTGCATGTATATATGACAGTATAGGGACGATATCGAGAGGAAATTTTACAATCAGACGATAAATGAATATTATTTGGTACCCAAGACTCAATCTACATGTGCTACATGTGTTTTCAAATCGACCATAGCCCGGCCCCTCACATGGTGCCTGCTGCCTTCACTAAAGGATCTGAAGAAAAAATATCCTGTCTCTTCTACACACATTTGACCAATCGGTCAGTATTGGTTTCATATACAAAAAGCCTACTATATCCCACAGAAAACTCATTGTCAAATGGACAAATTTTGGAAATAGTCAACACGGATTCACTGTATCAATTTCAATTTGTATGTAACAAATACATCTTGGAAAACAAAACAAAAAGTCAACAAAGATGTGAATTGTCACTGAATGGGTTTTGCACCATCATTATCACTCACGTTTTTTTTTTTACACGCAGCGCAGCAGCGGGTTTTGTCGCATTTCGCAGACGCCTTGTGTGTCAAGACTATAGAACCCATTCCTTACGCACGATGCATGCGAAGGGAAGAATTTCGATACCAAAAAAAACCTACCATCAACGGAGAAATGGCTCCATGAGTTCCTACTGCAGAGCGCCATGAGTGGCTCCAGCTGCAGCTGCCGCAACAGGTTTTCTGTATTCGTAGCAGTAGCCTGGGGTTTTCGTAGGTCTCTCTCAAGACCTGGAATTGGCATTTTTACTGCACATAACACGTCTGCCGCGGTGTAAAAAGAAAAAATAAGCTTCCTGGTACAAGGTTTTCCCCAGGCAATCTGGATCATCGGTATTTTTGCCCCAAAAATGATTACGGCTTGTGTTTTCAACTTAAAAACCAAAAAGTCATGATATCGCATACACGGAGTTCACATCACATGTCTGAAAAAATTTCAACGTGGTACATGCACAAAATAAATTGTTATTATGGAGAAAATTGAAAAAAATTAAAGAATTATACTCTATGGAGTGAGTGGCAATCCTATTTCAGTCAGTATAATTTTGCCCAAAAATGATTATTACACTTGTTTTCAACCTAAAAAACCAAAAGTCATGATATCGCGACAGGAGTTCACATCATGTCTTAAAATTTCAACGTGTAACATACTAAAATAAATTGTTATGGAGAAAAATTGAAAAAAATTAAGATTAAATTATACTCGAAGTAGCTATGGAGTGTGGTGGCAATCCTATTTTCAGTATATTTTGCCCCAAAAATGATTCAACATTTTTTCAACTTAAAACCAAAAAGTCATGATGTCAGCGACAGGAGTTCACATCATGTCTGAAAAAATTTCAACGTGGTACATGCACAAAATAAATTGTTATGGAGAAAATTGAAAAAATTAAGAATTATACTCTATGGAGTACATGTACATGATAATGGTAATCCTATTTTCAGTATTTTCGCCCCAAAAATGATTACGCTTGTTTCAACCCTAAAAACCAAAAGAAGTCATGATAATCGCGATGACAGGAGTTCACATCATGTCTTAAAATTTCAACGTGGTACATGCACAAAATAAATTGTTATGGAGAAAAATTGAAAAAAAATTTAAAAATATTCTCTATATGGAATAGGTGGCAATCTATTTTCAGTGTATTTTGCCCCCAAAAATGATTACGCTTGTTTTCAACCTACCTAAAACCAAAAAGTCATGATATTCGCGACAGGAGTTCATCATCATGTCTTAAAATTCTCAACGTGGGTACATGCACACAAAATAAAATTGTTATGGAGAAAATTGAAAAAATTAAAATTATACTCTATGGAGTACTATAATGTACACAACTGTGAAATTGGTGTAATCCTATTTTCAGTATTTTGCTTTAAAATGATTACGCTTGTTTTCAACTTAGAAACCACCAAAAAGTCATGATATCAATACAGGAGTTCACATCATGTACTGAGAAAATTTCAACGTGGTACATGGCATTTCTAAAATAAATTGTTATGGAGAAAAATTGAAAAAAATTTAAGAATTATACTCTGTAAGTGAGTAGGCAATCCTATTTTTCAGTATTTTTTGCCCCCAAAATGATGCAACGCTTGTTTTCAACCTAAAACCAAAAAGTCATGATATCACGACAGGAGGTTCACATCATGTCTTTAAAAATTTCAACGTGGGTACATGTACACAAAATAAATTGTGTATGGAGAAAATTGAAAAAATTAAGAATTATACTCTATATGGAGTAGGGTGGCAATCCTATTTTTCAGTATTTTGCCCAAAAAGTGATTACGCTTGTTTCAACCTAAAACCAAAAGTCATGATAATGCAGACGGAGTTCACATCATGTTCTGAAGAAATTTCAACGCGGGTACATGCACAAAATAGAATTGTTATGGGAAAGATTGAACAAAATTAAGAATTATACTCTATGGAGTAATTGGCAATCCTATTTTCAGTATTTTGCCCCCAAAAAAATGATTCACGCTTTTTTTCAACTTAAAACCAAAAGTCATGATATATACGCACAGGGGTTCACATCATGTCTGAAAATTTCAACGTGGTACATGTACATGCACAAAATAAATTGTTAGTGGAGAAAAATTGAAAAAAATTAGAATTATATACTCTATAGGCGTGGTGTAATCCTATTTTCAGTATTTTGCCCCAAAAAAATGATTAAACTATTTCAACCTACTAAAAACCAAAAAGTCATGATGTCGCCACAGGAGTTCACATCATGTCTGAAAATTTCCAACGTGGTACATGCACAAAATAAATTGTTATGGAGAAAATTGAAAAAATTGAAAAATTATACTCTATGGAGTACATGTACATGTACGACGGGAGTTCATGTCTGAAAATTTCAACATACACAAAATAAATTAAAGTTTATGGAGAAAGATTGAAAAAAATTAAATTATATACTCCATGGAGTAATGGTGGCAATCTATTTTTCAGTATTTTTGCCCCAAAAATGATTATTGAGACAACCTAAAACCAAAAGTCAAGGATATCGCGACAGGAGTTCACATCATGTCTGAAAAGATTTCAACGTGGTACATGTACATGCACAAATATAAATTTGTTATGGAGAAAATTGAAAAAAAAAAATTAAGAATTATACTCTATGGTGACAGGTGGCAATCCTATTTTTCAGTATTTCTTGTCCCAAAATGATTTACGCTTCTGTTTTCAACCTAAAACCAAAAGTCATGATATAAAGACAGGTTCCACATCATGTCTGAAAATTTCAACGTGGTACATGTACATGCACAAAATAAATTGTTATGGAGAAAATTGAAAAAATTAAAAATTATACTCTATAGGAGTGAGGGTGTAGCAATCCTATTTTCGCAGTATATTTTTTGCCCCAAAAATGATGGTGCAGCTATTTTCAACCTAAAAACCAAAAAGTCATGATATCGCCGACGACGGAGTTCACATCATGTCTGAAAATTTCAGCGTACATGGTACATGCAAAAAATAAATTGTTATGGAGAAAAATTGAAAAAAAATTAAGAATTATACCTATGGAGTAGGGTGGCAATCCTATTTTCAGTATTTTGCCCCAAAAATGATCGTGCAATGAAACTCCATTAGCCAAAACTCTGGATTCTACTCACCAGTTTCAACCCCAACATCAGTTGTTATCAGTGAAGTAATTATAAGATAAACAATGCCCCAGGCACCTTGAATTCTCCAAGGCCCAGATGTGGTAATGCCTGTCCAGTCAAAAACAACCTTCCACCGAGCGGACTACTTTCAGCCAATAATGTAATGTATCGTGTGGATCACACGGACCCACAGAAATGTCAACCCATGCTCGTTCTGTTGTTTGCCCCCATCATCAGCAAAATAACTTACTGAAGTATCGCGATTGAAAGTTCTAATAGCATTAAATGCGGTAATTAGTGTTATGGGTTTTAAATATACATTCTGTACCCGAATAACTATAATACAGGTGAGCTTTTTCCGACTTCTTTGGGTTTTTTTTAAA
>CM055819.1:12797652-12825310 GCA_029582265.1 Zoroaster sp. YZ-2022
GCCATTTTTACATCTTCTACACGCAACGGGTATACTTTGACCGTGTCGAATACGCCACAAATGAAGTGGACAAAATACATCACCACACACACTTAGTCTACAACACTTTTCTGTTTTGCCAACTAAAAGCCATTCGCAGGGAATCATCGCTCTCGTCGTCATCTTTACTATTAATCTAGATAATATCGATTCGTTATTGCAATTTTTTAACTACTAAAACCAATATCTTTTTTTAGCAAGCTCAATTTCTACAGGTTTTTAAGACTTGCCAAAAATCTTACCTATACCTATACAAACCTACCCTACCAAACTTAACCTTTCATGACGTCATCAAAAATTGATGACGTCATCAACCATACCCACCCACCCCCATTTTTACAAATCTCATCAACCACGCCCACAAAATGGGTACTTGTCCTAGAACCGGCATCTGACATACTACTAAGGGAAATAAAGTCCGAAAACCATCATAAAAGTGGATTTTAAAGATAGTTTTCACTTTCTGTACCACCAAAAATCGATAGAATCCTTTTTAACTGCTTAGTGGTTGGAAAAAAATTCCAAAAAATCCCTTAAAAAGTGGCGGTCGGACATATTCTTTCCTGAGTTTTTTGTGGGCGAGTTGTCACAAGGGTCGAGTTGTCTTTTTTGGGATGACCAACACAGCGCCTAGTGTCAGTGACAGTCACACTCACAGCATCAGCACGACTGCCTGGAAAATAAAGCTTTTATTTAATTCATTGTATGGTTCACAGCATCGAAACAATGTAGTAACAGTACATTTTACATAAACTTGCATTATTTGTTCTAAATAATATAGAAATGTAACGAAATCACCTATGTAATAAATCAGTGAGCGTTCTTCATGTACGAATACTCAATCAAGACTATGGGGTATTATATCCCATCTAAATCAGTTTTCATAATCATAGCGCCCTCTGTAGTTAGCTATAATTATTTATGTATTCCATTTGTTACCATAGCTAGCTAGGCACCCGATCAAACGGCCACAGGGGTTACGGTGGTGGTAGGTTCATCAAGATCGTCTTCTTATTTAAAATAAATCATAATCAAACAAAACATTGACAGAGGTCTGGGTAACACTATTATAATAGGACCATTATTTTTAAACATTTACCTAAAATTATATGATTTTTTTTCCCATAGTTTTATATTACAAATCCAATTATTCAAAGTCCCTGAAACGTTAATAAACTAGATTGGAGCTGATCTGAAAGGGAAGGGTTTTTGGGGGTAATGACGGCGTGCCGTCCCGAGTACTTTCATTTAAACTGAAAATCATTTGGAAGTAAACTCCTCAAAAGAGTTCGGAAACTCAAGTTTGACTGACGATTTCTCTCTTGTTACCAACTCATTTTCCTTGCATTTGGTATCATTGGAAAGCCCTGTTATTCCTCTTTACAATGATGTGCCATTTGTTATGATTACGCAATTGGGGAATGTGCAGCACAGCTGAATATGGGGGTGGGTGTAAAGTGAAATGTTGCAAAATGCATTGCTATTGTCAAAAGTGTATTGACTCTTGCTGTTAGGAGTTGTTTGGAAGATGGATGTGTCTTGAATGATTGTCTGCTTACTAACCAATATTTAAAGGTTGTAGGCCATAAATGTGCGGGAAAAGTTCAGAAATCCACATGGCCTGTCACAATAAATTGCCTCCGGGATAGCAACTCTGTTGTTAATGTGGTTGAGTTTCAAACAGAGGAAAAGAATTTGTCATTTTCTGCACTCAAACACCCAGTAATTCTCCATCACTGAGTAACAACAAATCTCTCTCACAGTACAATGAAACTCTCTATCACTAACAAAAGAAAAAACAAGACGTAAGGAAAGTCTTTTTTCTGGTTTAATCATTGAACAGCTTCCTTCATTGAACAAACAATGTTAAGTCAAGAGCCTCAGTAGCGGGTGGACGATCCGAATGCAGCCACAACAGCCTGGCACCTCCTCTTCATACTGGTCACAAGCCGGGTCACACGTTGCTGTGGGATGGCGTCCCATTCATCGGTCAGAGCACTGTATGACAATAGCAATGCATTTTGCAACATTTCACTTTACACCCACCCCCATATTCAGCTGTGCTGCACATCCCCCAATTGCGTAATCATAACAAATGGCACATCATTGTAAAGAGGAATAACAGGGCTTTCCAATGATACCAAATGCAAGGAAAATGAGTTGGTAACAAGAGAGAAATCGTCAGTCAAACTTGAGTTTCCGAACTTTTTTTGAGGATCCTCTTTTTTGAATACAAATACATGTAATGATGTAATTTGGGGAAAAAATAGTTCACCAGATTAACAATACTAATATATAAACAAATGTGGGAGAGCAATTTTATTTACATTCCAATCAAAACTTAAATATCAAACTTAGATGTGTAAAACATTTGATGAATGCGTAAAGATATTCAAGCAATCAAGAATTGAATTTTGACCGTAAAAAATGGTTAAAAACCACTTATTAAAATATTAAAGAAAACTTAAAACCTAAACCCAAATTGTACAAATATTTTCAAAATAATAAAACCAAAAACCAACACTTAACTAAAAGTGGATTACTACAAAGCACAATTATAGACTTCCCTGTTAATTCTGGTAAAATACAAACAAAATAATAATCATCATAATTAAGTTATAAATGTTAATTAAAATACAAATACCAAATATAAATTGTATCTAAATCTGATAAAATCAGAACCACTTATCCAAATGTAGGAAAGAATCAAGTAAATTATGTTATGAAATACTCTTAAAATACAAGGAAATCTACCAGCTTACACAAAATACTGAGTTAAGAAAAGTAATCTGCTGAGTAAGCAAAAGATTAAGTCCAACAATAGTCATTCTCTTCCTTCAGACAAAAATAAAAGCTTAAATCAAGATGTTAGCCAAAATTCAGAAATAGGGTATCCGAATGAGCTGGAAATTACAAAACAGTGTGTCCAAATTGTTCACTTACAATACTTTTACATGTAAATGCCAGATGAAACAGGGTGTCCAAATTGTCCACTTACAATACTTTTACATGTAAATGCCAGATGAAACAGGGTGTCCAAATTGTCCACTTACAATACTTTTACATGTAAATGACAGATGAAACAGGATGTCCAAATTGTTCACTTACAATACTTTTACATGTAAATGACAGATGAAACAGGGTGTCCAAAATGTTCACTTACAATACTTTTACATGTAAATGACAGATGAAACAGGGTATCCAAATTGTCCACTTACAATACTTTTACATGTAAATGACAGATGAAACAGGGTGTCCAAAATTGAAATCGGGGTGTCCAAAAGACACCCAGACAGCCCTCTGGCCAATTCTATGGCTTAAATAAACTTTTACAAATTTGAAAAACCAAGAAAATACTAACTTTCAAGCATTCGCCTAAACCAAACTTCTTAATAATGTTACCATGCTAACTATATTCCTCAAATAATGTAAATTCATCTCCTTAATAATTAACCCTAACCACACCATATCCTCCAAAATCCTCCCTGGGGCACATTTTTACACCACTTCAAATGGGGCAAAATCACTACCTGGCAAGAAGTACAGACCATAAGTGCTGAATATAAAAGATCAATGGAAATGCTTAGTGCATTTTGAAGATACAGGAATGTTTCCAAAAGTGCACTGGAAGACTTTGGAGGATAAAGGAAGGTTCCTAGTCAGAATACCAAAGGGGTTAGGGTTAATCACAATTATTTAAACAGGTCTGTACTTTCTAAGGCAGCTTAGAGTCCTGGCTTAATCAAATAGTATTAAAGTGTATGCCACAGACTGAGTACAACCATCGAGGTTCTACCTCCAAATTTGGCCAAAATCTTTACATAGGGGTGCAAGCTTGGGCTTAAAAAAACAGACAAGGGTCTACACAGCTTAATTTAAAACAGTGAAATAACCAGGGCGAACCACTACTATTAAGTAATTAAATATTTTTATACTTGAAATGACTTTTATCCCCAATTCAAAAGTTTGTCAGCTTTTAAGAGCATTACATGGAATGAATGTATCATTGGTTCTGTTGATCAAACTGTTTCCGGAAGTATGCATTAAACAACCAAACTGTGAAAGATTCAGCTTATTACAATGAGCAATTAATGAGAAAGTAGTGAAAATACAATCAGATTGACGCTCCAAAAGTTTAACTTTGGTACGCTGGCTGAATGTACCCTATGAAGCAGGAGACAATGTCTTGAGAATTTTTCTTTTACAGAAAGCTTTATCTCAGATGCTACAAACAAATGGTTTCTCTCCAGTGTGAATCCATTGGTGACAATTTAGGTTGCTTTTCTCAGTAAATGCTTTACCACAAATGTCACAAACAAATGGTTTTTCTCCAGTGTGAATCCTTTGGTGGCTTTTAAGAGAGGCTTTTACCATAAACTCTTTATCACAAATGTCACATTTATATGGTTTCTCATTAGTATGCTGCCGCTGATGACATGAAAGTGTGCTTGATTGAGAGAAAGCTTTACCACAAATGTCACAAACAAATGGTTTCTCTCCAGTGTGAATCCTTTTGTGACGTTTTAGGTTGCATGTCCAAGTAAACGTTTTACCACAAATGTCACAAGCAAATGGTTTTTCTCCAGTGTGAATCCTTTGGTGACATAATTTATTAGGCAGGATTTATGAGTAAAAGTTTGATCACAAATGTCACAAACAATTTTTTTTTTTCGAGCGTGACTCCTTGGGTGGTTTTTATCACTAATGTGTATATTTTCTTCTTTTCATGACAGCCCCTG
This sequence comes from Zoroaster sp. YZ-2022, assembly GCA_029582265.1. NCBI lineage: Eukaryota > Metazoa > Echinodermata > Asteroidea > Forcipulatida > Zoroasteridae > Zoroaster > Zoroaster sp. YZ-2022. The sequence goes on from CM055819.1 coordinate 12,802,431, forward strand.
TGCCTTTGAAGACATCCTGACACGAGAAAGCTATGTTACAGATTCTACATAGGGGTGCAAGCTTGGGCTTAAATAAACAGACAAGGGTCTACACAGCGTAATTTAAAACAGTGAAATAACTAGGGGGAACCACTACTATTAAGTAATTAAATATTTTTGTACTTGAAATGACTTTTATCCCAAATTCAAAAACAATTCAATAACAAGTTTGTCAGCTTTTAAGAGCATTACATGGAATGAATGTATCGTTGGTTCTGTTGATCAAACTGATTCTAGAAGTATGCGTACTCTCTTTGAATCAAGATATACATTAAACAACCAACCTGTGAAAGATTCAGCTTATTACAATGAGCAATTAATGAGAAAGTAGTGAAAATACAATCAGATTGACGCTCCAAAAGTTTAACTGTCTTCAGTTTAACTTTGGTACGCTGACTGAATGTACCCTTTTGAGAGTTTTTCTTTTACAGAAAGCTTCATCTCAGATGCTACAAAACAAATGGTTTCTCTCCAGTGTGAATCCTTTGGTGACAATTTAGGTTGCTTTTCTCAGTAAATGCTTTACCACAAATGTCACACAGAAATGGTTTCTCTCCATTGTGAATCCTTTGGTGGCTTTTAAGATAGGATGTGGAGTGTCGTGGCCGAGCGGTCTAGCTTACCGGACTCAAGTTCTGGTGTTAGCAGCAGAATGTGGATTCGAATCCCGGCCGTGACACTTGTGTCCTTGAGCAAGACACTTAACCATAATTGCTTCTCTCCACCCAGGGGTTAAATGGGTACCTGTGAGGGCAGAGTTGGTTGATTAGCCCTATTATGCAGCTGTAATGGCAGCAATTGAGCTGTATACTCCCCAGGGAGCTGAGATGGTTTCAGGAATGATTTATGAGCCTTATGAGCCTTATGAGCAGGGGTAATGATATACTAGTAATGCGCCTTGAGCACCACTTAGTTGGTGGATACGTGCGCTATATAAGTCCACACATTATTATTATTATTATTATTACAAGTTTTATCACAAATATCACATTTATATGGTTTCAGTATGTTGCCGCTGATGATATGAAAGTGAACTTGAATGAGAGAAAGCTTTACCACAAATGTCACAAACAAATGGTTTTTCTCCAGTGTGAATCCTTTGGTGGGTTTTAAGAGTGTCTTTCCGAATAAATGTTTTATCACATATGTCACATTTATATGGTTTCTCATTAGTATGCTGCCGCTGATGATATAAAAGTGAACTTGAACGAGAGAAAGCTTTACCACAAATGTCACAAACAAATGGTTTTTCTCCAGTGTGAATCCTTTGGTGGTTTTCAAGAGTGTCTTTCCGAATAAATGTTTTATCACATATGTCACATTTATATGGTTTCTCATTAGTATGCTGCCACTGATGATTGGAAAGTGTACTTGATTGAGAGAAAGCTTTGCCACAAATGTCACAAACAAATGGTTTTTCTCCAGTGTGAATCCTTTGGTGACGTGTTAGGGGGGCTTTATGAGTAAAAGCTTGATCACAAATGTCACAAACAAATGGATTCTCTCCAGTGTGAATCCTTTGGTGGCTTTTAAGAGAGGCTTTTACCGTAAACTCTTTATCACAAATGTCACATTTATATGGTTTCTCATTAGTATGCTGCCACTGATGATAGGAAAGTGAACTTGAACGAGAGAAAGCTTTACCACAAATGTCACAAACAAATGGTTTTTCTCCAGTGTGAATCCTTTGGTGGGTTTTAAGAGAGGTTTTTACCGTAAACTCTTTATCACAAATGTCACATTTATATGGTTTCTCATTAGTATGCTGCCACTGATGATAGGAAAGTGAACTTGACTGAGAGAAAGCTTTACCACAAATGTCACAAACAAATGGTTTTTCTCCAGTGTGAATCCTTTGGTGGTTTTCAAGAGTGTTTTTCCGAGTATATGTTTTATCACAAATGTCACATTTATATGGTTTCTCATTAGTATGCTGCCACTGATGATTTGAAAGTGCACTTGATTGAGAGAAAGCATTGCCACAAATGTCACAAACAAATGGTTTCTCTCCAGTGTGAATCCTTTGGTGACATGTTAGGTGGGCTTTATGAGTAAAAGCTTGATCACAAATGTCACAAACAAATGGTTTTTCTCCAGTGTGAATCCTTTGGTGGGTTTTAAGAGAGGTTTTTACCGTAAACTTTTTATCACAAATGTCACATTTATATGGTTTCTCATTAGTATGATGCCATTGATGATATGAAAGTTTACTTGACCGAGAGAAAGCTTTACCACAAATGTCACAAACAAATGGTTTTTCTCCAGTGTGAATCCTTTGGTGTCTTTTAAGATCGGCTTTTACTGTAAACTCTTTATCACAAATGTCACATTTATGTGGATTCTCTCCAGTGTGAATCCTTTGGTGGCTTTTAAGAGAGGCTTTTACGGTAAACTCTTTATCACAAATGTCACATTTATATGGTTTCTCATTAGTATGCTGCCGCTGATGATATGAAAGATTACATGACCGAGAGAAAGCTTTACCACAAATGTCACAAACAAATGGTTTTTCTCCAGTGTGAATCCTTTGGTGTCTTTTAAGATCGGCTTTTCCTGAAAACTCTTTATCACAAATGTCACATTTATGTGGTTTCTCATTAGTATGCTGCCGCTGATGATATGAAAGTTTACTTGAATGAAAGAAAGCTTTACCACAAATGTCACAAGCAAATGGTTTCTCTCTAGTGTGAATCCTTTCGTGACGTTTTAGGTTGCCTGAATGATAGAAAGCTTTACCACAAATTTCACAAGCAAATGGGTTTCCTCCAGTGTGAATCCTTTGGTGACATATTAGGGAGGATTTATGAGCAAACGTTTCATCACAAATGTCACAAACAAATGTTTTTTTTCCAGCGTTACTCCTTTGGTGTTTTTTATCACTAGTGTCACATTTGTATGTTTTCTTCTTTTCATGACAGTCTCTGTGCCTTTGAAGACCATCCTGACTCAAGAAAGCTATGTTACAGATTCTACAAATGAGTGGTTTTTCTTCAATGTCTTCTTGAGATGCAAGGTTCTGTGTACCTTCTTCACCACAAAGCTCAGAGTAATTTGAGTTTTGCATTGTTTCCATGGTTACTATTTTCCTTCACAAACACCAGATGCAAATTACTGCGACCCAGATCATCAAACCTACAATAAAGCAAATAAAATTATAAACACTCATCTACTCATGAACATTAATTATTGTACGATTCCAAGAGAAGGAAAAAGTTTCCATTTTTGGGTTAACCCTTTCATTACCGATTTGTTTCAACAGGATGTCCCACTGGTTAACAAATTCCCTGGCCAGTCTTCAAATTCAAACATGATTACACAATAGTATGCATTCATTTACAAGCACTTTTTCTAAACTCGTTTTTCTTCATGAAGAATTTATTGGAGAATGATATATTCAATAAAAATGATTGTTGCTCACAAAATTTCCTTGCATATGTTACCAAACTAAATGGGATTACATATAAAATGATCGGGTTATCTATTTTACTTTCCCTGACTGTTTCACAAATACAGAGAGCATTTGGTACACAAGTCTCAATCTGTTGTATCTTGTTGCATTCAGCACTGGACAGTGTTTATATAGCAAATAGTCTGTGTTGTATCTTTAGCATTACCCTGCTCAATGCAACAAGATCCCCTTGTTGTATGTTGTTGCAGACAGCACAGTGCTTGAAAAAACACAGTCCAATTTACTGAACCCTTTCACTGCTAGGTGCAACAAGATCCACATATCTTGTGCCACCTAGCAGGCCTTGCTCATTGACCACTGTTGTATGTTGTTGCATTCAGCAGGGTGATAAGAAAGTTACCCTAGCATGGTTAAGGTTAATGAGCTCTGCCTTATATGTTGACATCACAGAAGGATTATGGCGCGACGACAAATGGTCACTGTAACATAGTACTATACATCATTTAGATTTACATGTAACAGTATACATATGAATCCGTACACTAGTATCATTTGCGATGGAGTTTGGATAGCCATACAGTGGGGCAAACTTAAGCGACCAAACTGTTCCTACGCGCCTAGATCAAGGCTAGGCTTATCAATACAATAACACTATCAGTATCACATTAGACTATAGCCCCCCTTCTAGGGCCAATACACTAGACTACCTCCGTATCCTTGGCCCTAGCTCCACATGTACATGTACATAAAAGAAGCAAATTTTTCAACTTTTGATCTGGTAATTATTATTACAATCTACAATTTTGTGATTAGGTAAGCTTGCCCAAGCAGACACCTTTGGCACCATAAAGTTCAGTATTGTGAGATCGGTAGTTTTGGTAAAATTTAAATATTATTATGCCAAAGTGTCTGCTTGGGTAAAATTACCTAATATTACTAAATTTTAGGTTATAATGGAAAGAATGTCGTATCCGACCGCCACTTTTTGAGGTTTTTTTTTGCAACCACTAACCAGTTAAAAAATTATTCTATTGTTGGTGGTACAGAAAGCAAAAACTATCTTTAAAATCCATTTTTATGATGGTTTTCGGACTTTATTTCCCTATCTACAAGGTACAAGGTACTACGCCTATACAATGACTGTGTTGGTCACTAATTGGGGAGTTTACAAGATCAGACTGACATTACTGAGGAAGTCATCGTATACCAAAAATGCCTGATTTTTTATGAAATAAATAATTTGAAGTATGTCCATCATCATCCATAATTATGTTCTCCATCTTAGGCCATGAGAATGAAAGTCATAGATTTGCGTCCACCGGCCGCATGTCTCGAAAGCTACTGCCTAAATTTTTCATTATTTGCCCCCCAAAAATCATTATTTGCACAAAAAAGGTATTTCCACCAAACAAATTTAGTTCCAAATCATCCACATCAGTAAAACGAAGTTTTTACCAAATTTCCACCAGTATGTACGCTATAGTATAATCATAAGCACATGTTCTCTTACAGTCTTAGTCCCGCGTACGTCCATCACAAAAAAGATCACATCGCGTTAAAACTGTATGGTAAACTCCGTCCGATCCGCACCTGCAACTGTACCGCCTTCACATGCACAACACGTTCGCTGTTGTGCAAAACAATAAAAAGAGTCTTAATGACCAAAATTCTCCTTGTTACTCCTCTTTTACCCTTCACCCTTCCCTCTCTCTCTCTCTCTCTCGCAGGTAGAAAGCACACATGTACATAAAGTGATTAAGAATACGTAGAAGAAACATCTTGTGATTGCGCTGTTATTAATGATCAATGGAAATAATGAATAATGAATAATAATGAAAAAAAGCCTCATGTGTTTTCGAAATTTCCCGGACGCAAATCTATGACTTTCATTCTCAGACTTGGGCGGCCTTACTACTAGGTAGGCTAGGACTAGGTAAGATTGCTTTATTGGTTATTTACTTATTTATATTGAATGAGAAAAAGTGGCGGTCGCATACGACATTCTACCCATTGTAATAATTAGCAATAACAGATCAAAAGTTGAGAAAAAAAAGAAAAAAAAAAATCGCTCCATTTTTGTATGTGGGGCTAGGGCCATGGATACGGAGGGAGTCCAGTGTAGGCCTATATTGACCTGGCCCTGCCAAATGGGGCTATAGACCTTATGCACATGACGTCATTTGAGTAGGGCGCCCTCGGCTAGAGGTCAAAAGAAGGTTGCTCATTGGCCCAATCTGTGCGCCGCCCGTGTATAGATGTGCGTTTTCCATTGTTTCATCATCGTTTTACCTCTAAGATGGCGCCGTGATGATGTCAACGCATAAGGCCAAGAGAATGAAAGTCATAGATTTGCGTCCGGGAAATTTTGAAAACACATGAGGCTTTTTTTCATTATTCATTATTTCCATTGATCATTAATAACAGCGCAATCACAAGATGTTTCTTCTAATCTGTGTACGTACGTGCATCATTATACGACCAGGCCGCACACACGGGCATACTATTACTAGCTATTATTAGGCCTACTAACTAACTCGGCTCAACAGCGAACGTGTTGTGCATGTGAAGGCGGTACAGTTGCAGGTGCGGATCGGACGGAGTTTACCATACAGTTTTAGCGCGATACGACCTTTTTTGTGAACGACGTAGGCCTATGCAGTACTAAAGACTGTAAAGTCTGTAGTAAGACTAGAGAACATGTGCTAATGATTACTACTAGTACTACTAGCGCACATACTGGTGGAAATTTGGTAAAAACTTCGTTTTACTGACGTGGATGATTTGGAACTAAATTTGTTTGGTGGAAATACGTTTTTTGTGCAAATAATGATTTTTTTTGGCAAATAATGAAAAATTTAGGCGGTAGCTTTCGGGACATGCGGGCGGTGGACGCAAATCTATGACTTTCATTCTTATGGCAGGCTAAGGTCTACCTGATTATCAGTATCACTGATTCTGCACGACTGTCTAGAAAATAAAGCTTTTATTTAATCAGTTGTATGGTTCGATGTACAGTTTACAGTTTACAGTTTACATAAATTGGCATTATTTGTTCTAAATAATATAAATATAACGAAATTACCTGTACATTTACTCCACAAAAAAGTCAAAGTCAAAGACGAGTACACTGAACTCTGATCAGTTTTAATAATCACAGCGCCCTCTGTAGCTAGCCAGTCTTGGTTCAAACTAAACTGTGTTTGTATGTTTTTGATGCACGATCTGACGGCGCTACTGCACGAACGCCTGTTTGTGTGTGGTAGAGGTTCGTGATTATAGCGTTCGGGTAGCACCGTCGGATCGTGTATAATAAACATACAAACACAGACTATACAGAACTGTGATAAGGTACCCGATCAAACCATGGAGGAAGGCCCCGATCAAACCATGGAGGAAGGCCACGGACACACTCCAAAGTTTGTCCAGTGGGGGATGGGTGGGGTCATTAGGATCGTCTTCTTACTTAAAACAAACCATAATAAAACAAAAACATCGAGGTCTTGGTAACAGTACCACCAGTGGCGGACCGTCAGGGGGGTCGGGGGGAAGCCGTCCCCCGGCCCGGAGGGCCGGACCCTCCCAAAGAATTTTTTTTTAACATTCTGGTGGAGGGTGGGGGTGGGGGTTACCGGGGCCCGAGCTGGAACTTACACAAATCAACCGGGCCCTTTCTTTATTTTGAGCTCCCCTGAAAACATGAAGTGTAATCATGACGGGTCTCTCGGAAATCACGTGTGGTTAGGGAATGATGCCTGGGGGGAGGGGGAGGGGGGAGCCGGGAGCCCGACCGTGCGCTCTGCCCCCGCCCGGCGGTAACTTGTTCCGCTACTGAGTACCACTATTATAATACGACCATTATTTGAAAGTTAACCAATATTTACCTTAAATTGTTTACAGGAAAAACCATAGTTTTATAAATCCATTCACTATTCAGTCCCCTGAAATGTTAATCATTGTGAATGGAGCTGATCTGAGAGGGAAGGGTTTGGGAGTGATGACGGCGTGAAAATCATTTGGAAATATATCCTCCTCTTTGGAACAAAAATGAAAATGTAATTTGGGAAAAAAATAGTTCACCAGATTAACAATACTAAAATAATTATAAACAAACGTGGGAGACCATTTAACACTAGATCTGAAGGATTGAGACGTGAAATACTTTGAATGAGTCAGAACGAGACAAACTTGATTTGAATGCTTACAAAAATATAACAATTTTATTTACTTTCCAATCAGAACTTAAATATCAAACTTAGATGTGTAAAACATCTATCTGATAAATGTGTAAAGATATTCAAGCAATCAAGAAATGAGCTTTGACCAAAAAACATTGTTAAAACCACTTATTAAAATACTAATGAAAACTTAAAACCTAAACCCAACTTAAAAATATTGTCAAAATAATAAAACCAAAAACAAACGCAGACCTCAAAGTGGATTATACTATAAAGCACAATTATAAACTTTTCTTTAAATTCTGAAGACAAAAATAACCATGATTAAAGTTATAAATTTAATTTAATTTCATTTCATTTATTATTTCACAGGGCAGAAACAATCACAAACACAACGGTAAAAAAACAATTAGAGAAAAATATAAAATACATATACATGATGAAAAAAAGGTAAACATGACAAAATGTTGACAGCACCCCTGTAGGATTACCAAAATGCAAACCAAATCACAATCTAGTGGCTCTCCATAATGCTGCCAAACATAATCAAACAATATAACAAAAATATAATATAAAAAGCGAAATAAAAATCAATCCAAGAGATTAAAAACAAGTACAAACAAAATAAAACGACAAAAAGGAACATAAAGCATTAGTACAAAGTGTTATGTTGGCAAGTCCAAATTATTACCTGGGGACAGGATATATGTTTACGCAGTTCAGTTATGAAAGGTAATAAACCAGATATGATTAACTCCTTAACATTTAAAGGCAGACCTTCCCACAATCTAGGAAATCTGGAGAAGAGTGAATGATGTAAAGCATTTGTTCTTGATCTCTGGTGATGAAATTTAATAGTTTTGACATGTCTAGTGTTAACTTTAATAAACCTGTGAACATCAATATCAAATCAATTATACAAACACTTTACAACAAATGAAATAGAAAGAAAATGAATTCTGTTAAGTAAAAACGGTAATCCTAATTGAATACATCTAGCTGGGTAACTTATTTCATTATCAGGGTTAATAGTGGTTCTTCTTGGAAGTCCAAGACAAGACCGAGTAAAACGCCTTTGAACTTTTTCTAAAGTTTCCTGGTGGGTGCGAAGGCACGGACACCAAACAGGGGCTGCATACTCAAGAATTGGCTGACAAAGAGAACAATATAATTTAACAAGTATGTCAGGATCTTTGCTCTTAATAACCCTTCTAATAAAACCAGATAATTTGGATGTTTTACATACAATACTATTAATATGAGGTTTCCAGTCAAGATCACGTGAAATAATGACACCGAGGTAATAGTATTTATAACTATTAACAATTTCAAGAGTATCAGACCCCATTTTGTAAATAGGTTGAAATGGATGTTTAGACCGTGTTACTGTCATAAGTTTACATTTCTTTACATTAAGAGACATATGATTGAGATTACACCATGTTAATATGCTATTTAAATCATTTTGAAGAATAACTGAGTCTGCCTCATGTCTAATAGCCCTGTACAAGACTGTATCATCAGCATATTGTCTCAGGTGAGACTGAACACAAAAAGGAAGGTCAAATGCAAAGATATTAAATAACAAAGGTCTGAGAACTGACCCTTGGGGCACTCCAGACTGGTGCCCAGTTAGACTGGGAACCTTGAAAGATAACCCTTTGTGATCGATTACTTAAATATGAGTGAAACCAGTTTAAAACAGATCCACAATCTAATAATATTTTATGACTTATACGATCAAAAGCTTTAGACCAGTCGAGAAAGATGACATCAATGCGGGGAGGTTTGGGAACATCAATAGTTTCTGCCCATTCATGGTATAAAGTTGTTAATTGAGTGATACAAGAACGTTTAGGTATGAAACCGTGTTGAACATCAGTAATAATGCCACTCCTATACATATGATTGACAAGACGTTTACTGACAAGTTTTTCAAGAATTTTACCAAGTGCTGAACAAAGAGATATAGGTCTGTAATTAGACATATCACAAGAGTCACCAGATTTATAAAGAGGTACAACATTAGCAAGTTTCCATTCTGTAGGCACAGTTCCAGATGAAAGAGAAAAGTTAAATAATTTAGTAAGTGGTTCGGCTAGACTATCACTGGCTAAGTTAACCCTCCTACTTCTGGTACCTTTTTCATACAAGTTGATCCACCATTTGAAACCATTCGCTTTTGTGGTTTTGAATGGTGAAATAACTGTGTACAGTATTGATTCCCCCAAATGGTTTTGAATGGTAGGTCAGCTAATACAAAACCTTGTTTGGATCTTTCCAAATGGTAGTACAGCTAATACAAAACCTTGTTAAGTTGTTTGGATACTTCTAAGTGGTGAATCAATGGACCCTCTATGCATTTGAATGGATTTGAATGGTAGTAAAGCTTGCTACCAACACTGTTCAAATTGTATCACCATGTGTGTACAAAACCAATGGGCATTTTAACAGTAGGAGGGTAGGAGCACAGGAGAGATATCGTCTGGCCCAGCCGATTTATACGTATTTAGGCTCTTCAATAATATCCTAACTTCATCAACAGTTACTACAATATCATTTGAGGATTGAGGTTATGAGGCCTACATGTGTGCACTGTGCAGCTACATGTATATTTTAGTACATGTACATCTAGGTTTATTGTAGGTATTGCAAGGTCAGTGCTTGGTCAGTGGACACTGTTTATTGTTCTATGCATGCAGGGAGGGGTCCCTGGCCATGTATCACGTATTAGAAACACAAGTGTAATATAATAATAGCATTTATATATAGCGCTCTTACACGACTGAAAGGTATCACAGCGCTTTACAAAATGGATCAACTTAATAATTTCTGAAATTAACAGTGAATAAAATGAGATGTAATTCTAAAATTAACAGTGAATAAAATAAGGTGTACAACAAAGCTAAAATAAATGAGTCTTAAGTTTACTTTTAAACATCTGAAGTTCACTAGTATGACGAATATCTGATGGGAGATTGTTCCACAGATTTGGCGCAGAAGCAAAGAAACCCTTATTTGCAGAACAAAGATGAGTGCGGGGTTTACAGAGCATCTTTGGTCAGAACTAGAGCGAAGTCCACTACGATTAGGTTGGTATAGCGAGATAAGCTCGCATAGATAAGATGGTGCATTATTAGAAAGACAATTAAAAGTAATAGTCATAATTTTAAAATCGACACGTTTTGTACAGGTAGCCAATGAAGCTGTTGGAGGAGCGGAGATACATGGTCAGACTTTTTTGTCTTGAATATGAGTTTAGCAGCCCTATTTTGAAGTCGCTGAAGTCTTTTAATTTCTTTGGCTGATGAACCTATGAGAAGTGAGTTAGCGTAGTCAAGTCGAGCAGTTACTAAAGCACGGACTGCATGGTGGCATGTGTTATCATCAATGAACATTCTGATACGTGATAAATTACGAAGATGAAAATTAACAGACTTACAAATTGATGATACATGATGGGACATGTTCATTGCACTATCAAATTCTACTCCAAGATTCCTTATAGTTTTGGATGGTTTGATAATAGTTTTACCTATGGTAAAAGAGATATCTGAAAACTTATGCAAAATGTTGGGATTGGCAGCAATAAAAAATTCGGTTTTGTCATCATTGAGGAGTAGCATATTTTTAGACATCCATGATTTGATTTCCGAAATGCATTTAGATAAAGTGGAAATTGCGCGATCTGATTCACCAGGTATTCGGGGATCAACATTAATGTATAACTGAGTGTCATCTGCATAAAAATGGGCTTTGATACCAGGGTAGCGTGTGATGATATCATACATAGGTTGAGTATAAAGAAGGAACATCTGAGGTCCGACACATGAGCCTTGCTGTCACTGGAAGATTTTGAAGGATTCAGGTAGTGGCCACAAGTATTTAAAAACTGGAGGATTTAGAAGAGTTTTTAACTCTTTACTATTGAAGAATACTGGAGGATTGAGGTTGTGTGTGAGCAAGTGGGTTTAGGGAGTTAGGGTTAACCCTCCTACTTCTGGTGCCTTTTTCAGACAAGTTGATGCACCATTTGAAACCATTCGTTTTGTGAAACACCAAGGTGTAGTGTATCCATCATTCAAAACCATTTGAATGATTTATAAGCCACTGTGTAGTACATTCACCATTTGAAACTATTCGGCTATGGAAACACAACAAGGTGTATAGTGTATCCATCATTCAAAAACCATTTGAATGGATTTGAATGGTAGTAAAGCTTGCTACCAACACTTCAAATGGTATCACCATGTGTGTACAAAACCAATGGCCATTTTGGCAAGTGGAAATTTTGAATGGTTTCAAATGGTCAAACAGTAGGAGGGTTAATGAGAAAGTAGTGAAAATGCAAGCCAATTGTCACTCCAAAAGTGTAACTGTCTTCAATTTAACTTTGGTACGCTGACTGAACGTACTTTATGAAGCAGGAGACGATGTCTTTTGAGGGCATTTGTTTGAGAGAAAGCTTTATTACAAATGTCACAAACAAATGGTTTTTCTCCGGTGTGAATCCTTTTGTGACGATTTAGGCTGCCTATCTGATTAAACACTTTACCACAAGTGTCACAAATGAATGGGTTTTCTCCGGTGTGAATCCTTTGGTGTGTGTTAAGAGCACATTTCACCAAAAATGCTTTATCGCAAATGTCACATTTGAATTTCTCATTGGTATGATGCCGCTGATGAGCTGTGAAGGATTCTTGCTGAGTGAAGGCTTTACCACAAGTGTCTCAAAGAAATGGTTTTTCTCCTGTGTGAATCCTTTGGTGACATATTAGGGTGGTCTTAAGAGTAAAAGCTCGATCACAAAAGTCACAAACAAATGGTTTCTCTCCAGTGTGAATCCTTTGGTGAATTTTCAATTTGTCTTTTCGTATAAATGCCTTATCACAAATGTCACATTTGAACGGTTTCTCATTTGTGTGTGTGCGATAATGATCTCTGAGGCGACTTGATCGAGAGAAAATTTTACCACAGGTGGTACAGACAAATGGATTCTCGCCAGTGTGAATCATTTGGTGAACTTTAAGAACTTTTTTCCACATAAATGCTTCATCACAAACGTCACAAACAAATGGTTTCTCTCCAGTGTGAATCCGTTGGTGACACTTTAGGCTGCTATTCACAGTAAACCTTTTATCACAAATGTCACAAACAAATGGTTTCTCTCCAGTGTGAATCTTTCGGTGCTTTTTAAGAGAGGAATTCGACACAAATTTGTTATCACAAATGTCACATTTGTATGGTTTCTTATTAGTATGGTGCCATTGATGATCTTTGAGTCCACCTGACCAAGAGAAAGTTTTATCACAGACTTTGCAGACAAATGGATTTTCACCAGTGTGAATCCTTTGGTGACATCGTAGGCTTTTTTTCACAGTAAACACTTTATCACAGATGTCACAAACAAATGGTTTTTCTCTAGTGTGAATCTTTTGGTTCTTTTTAAGAGTGTCTTTCTGCGTAAAGGGTTTATCACAAATGTCACATTTATATGATTTCTCATTAGTATGCTGCCGCTGATGATGTGAAAGTACACTTGATTGAGAGAAAGCTTTACCACAAATGTCACAAACAAATGGCTCTTCTCCAGCGTGAATCTTTTGGTGAGCTTTAAGAGAAGCTTTTCGTCTCAAAGTTTTATCACAAATGTCACATTTATATGTAAAGGATGTAAGGTTCTGTGTACCTTCCTCACCACAAAGCTCAGAGTAATTAGAGTTTTTCACTGTTTCCATGGTTACTGTTTTCCTTCACAAATACCTGATGCTAATTACTGCGACCCAGATCATCAAACCTGAAATAAAGCAAACAAAATTATAAACACTCATCAGCTCATACTTGTTAATGATTCTAAAAGGAAAAAAGTTTGACTTTTTTGGGTTAAACAAATCATTTGTAAAAGAATTTGAAGCTTTGCATGTTGGAAGTATATTATGAGTTAGGTTTGTGGTAGCATTATGTCAACAATCTCTTAGGAGTTCTGATAAAAATGTAACGGTTGGTTCTGAGAAGACATTAGGAGTACAGAAACAACTTAGGCATATTGCCTTTCCTACTGTATAAATGATGGATAAAATGTTTTGTTTGCGGGGGGGGGGGGGGGGTAGGAACCAAACAAAAATATCAACACATATAGAAAGATTAGAATAGTTGGTTTTTCATCCAGTAAAGCAATACAGAGGAAGCTATATTGGTCAGTCTCGCTGAGGTCAACAGAAAGTCTCTCATTGGCTCATGTACATGTGCTGTACGTACATGTACACATCAGTGCATTCAAAAAATCTTATCGGAATTGCCGCGAGCATACATATTACAACCCCGCACCTTGAATTAGTACCCTGGATATAGAGGGAGCAAATTTTTTTGGTGATAAGTTGTAAGTTTTTATGTACATGTATAACCATGGAGGAATTCCATCCTCCATGGTATAACAGACAACAGTACAGAGAATTTTCCTTCAAAATTGATATGATCATAAACAGAATCATTTAATTCATCTTAAATCATTATATCTCTAGAACCAATTTCAAAGAAAAATTCTCTGTAATATTGTGACAATACGTAAAAAGTTACCAACAAAAATCACCCCATTATTGACTTTTCACATATCATCATACGCAAGGGTACTCATTTTTCCAAGGTACATCTACGAGGTTGTTTTACAAGACATAAAACATGGCTGTGAATACAAGCTATTTATACATGTAGGGTATGACCTAGCCTGACCCAAGCTGCAGTTACTGTATCTCAAAGGTCTTGTCATTGGGTCGAATCATACCTAGGATGATCCTATCATTGTTTTCACATGAAAACATAACGATAGGATCATCCTAGCTAAATCATACCTTACAGCTAATATGGGAAATTTGGAAGAACCATTCTTTGTATACAAGCCAAAATAGACTGGCTACACAGATTGTTTCATATGATAAGATACGGTCTATAATATGGGTTCCAGACTATGGGTTTATGGAGTGTCGTGGCCGAGCGGTCTAGCGCACCGAACTCAAGTTCTGGTGTTGCCAGCAGCAGGGTGTGGGTTCGAGCCCCGGTCGTGACACTTGTGTCCTTGAGCAAGGTACTTAACCATAATTGCTTCGTCCTTCGGATGGGACGTAAAGCCGTAGGTCCCGTGTGTTGTGTAATGCACGTAAAAAAGAATGCGCCTTGAGCACCACTTAGTTGGTGGATACGTGCGCTATATAAGTCCACACATTATTATTATTATTTGAATGACAAACATGTACGTGTAATGCAAGGTGAGTTGCCCTGTTGAAAAGAGTTTTAAAAAATGGCATTTCAAATTGGTTTTGGTCGTTGCTGATCTATTTAAATGATTGAGGAAGTATCTAGGTGCATTCTGTAGTAAGCTTGGGCGATAACACGATTACGAAGACCTTTGAGATACAGCAGTAACTGCAGCTACCCTGGCCCTAAGCTATTGGGTTTCTGGACAGAGTTGTAGTTTTTGTACTCCTATTCGAGTACATTATTTTGTGTATTTGGATAAACAGTTAATTTACGTTTTACAAAGGTTTTGCTCAGTTTAATTCATCAAGTAAACCACAAACTTGCAAGGACAGGTACATAGCAATTAGCATAGGCCCCCTAAATACATTTTTGAAAAAAGAAAACTTGTGCATTTATCAAAGCATGTGTTTTTTAGCAGACGACAAAATTGCCAACATCTCACCAGATGTGCACACATTCTTTGCTCAAAATCTCACAAAATATTGTTTCCAATTCTCCTTATTATAAGACGTGTGTCGACAATCTGTGATATTTGGTCATATTTATTATTTAGACAGAAAAGTGGCAGTTGTATTCAACATTATTTCATAGAAAATTAATAATAAAGTCATTACTTGACAAACCACGCCTTATTTTTTCCCACCATATAATTTTTCCCGCCAAAAGTACACCGTCATTGACTCGACTTTGAATAAGCACAAGAAAAATGCCAACACTTTCTTGAATCATGGACATGTCATGGTGACGGTCATGGAGACTGACTACTGAATCAGCACACAGCACGACTGTCTGGAAAATAAAGCTTTCATTGAATCTACGACTTTACATGTATTGTATGGTTCACAGTATCAAAACAATGCCTTAACATGTACAGTTTACATAAATTGGCATCATTTGTTCCAAATAATATAGAAATGTAACGAAATTACCTGTAAATCAGTGAGCATTCTATGATACATTATCCTGGTGTCATGGGTTTTCGATCGGATAACGGGAAAATTGTTCGGAAGCAGAAACTAAATGGAATTTAAAAAAATCATTTAACCAACCTTTTAATATGACAATTTCAGTTCATAACCTGTTGAAATCCTCGTATAGTTGCAGTCATTCGTTCCGAAAGATCGTCCGCCATTTACAGTGGTATACAGTGTACGCGGGATGGAAGCACCGTCATATGTTTTCGATCCTTTCATTGGACGGCAATTCTACATCAACTTCAGACGCTATTATGGCATGCAAAATGTCTCAAAAATGGTAGAAGTGTTGTCCAAACTTCCACTGCCGCTAGTGAGACGATTATTTTAGTTAATAAATAAAGTCAAAAACGTTTTTGACCAGGGAAATGATTAAGGATCCATTATCCATAACGATGATTTTACAGTTTCAATGGTGAAATCCACACAGGGAGGAGCTCAGCAGAGCCTGAGATCATTTTGGTCATTTTAGCCTGTACCATTAACTGATGTGTGTGTGAGATATCTTTTTAGGTGTTCGGGTATGCGCCCGAAACACCTATTGTTATTGTTCGGTTTTTTTTTTTTTTTTTTTCTTTTTCTTCTCTTCTTCTTCTTCTTCTTCTTCTTCTTTTCCGGATCGATTGTCTACAAAAAAACACATACTTGCAAACTTCATATGAACTTGAAACTTGGCATATACTTAGAACATAACACGTAGATGAAACATAATTTGTTACGTCATTATTAGGTCATCAGATATCGAATTTCGATAAATCAAAAGATATTAGCTAAAACGTTTCACTTACGTTGCATGAATCAAGCAGCTACATGTATACGCGGCGCTGCACGATCTTTGGTTACAATGGAGCTCCATGTACAATCGACGCTGTTAGTGTTAGGTCTTGGAATTCGTGTGAAAATGGATTGCCAACGATCTTTGGTTACAATGGAGCTCCATGTACAATCGAATCAACGCGCACTGTTTGTTACAGTGTGTTACTGTATTTCGTGTACAAATGGATCGCCAACACAGATACAGTCATAAAGGGTAGGTATCTTGAATTTAATTTTTAAGAGGATTTCCTGTATTTATCTTCGTGTTTTTATAGAAGAAAGGCCATTTCTTTAGAGGGACTACAGAGTTCGTCGTTGCATTGTACCTGTTTAACTTAACGTTACTCGTTAGTTAGGCCTACGTAGGGGCTACGTGAACATACTTTGGACAGTAAACAACTCCAGTTTTCTAACAAAATATGAACAGATGTCACCAAAATGTATTTAGAATATAAATAAGGATAGGAAAATTCAGTTGGCAATTTTTCAGAAGAAATTTTATGCCATATTTTGTAATTTTTGTGGCTCCAAAAATCTTCAGTTTGTGCACAAATTAACATTAACTAGTGATTTACTGCATTCACAATTTTTGTACCATTGTACAGATCGCTAATTGTCAAAAGATATTTACAAAAAGATGACCCCAATTTGGCCTTACTTCCTATCCAAACCGGAAGTCAAACTTTAATATTTAAAAAAAACCCATCTCAACAACCACAATTAGAGGTAAATTCACAATTTTTGTACCATTGTACAGACCGATTTGACCTTACTTCCTGTCCAAACCGGAAGTCAAAGTTTAATATAAAAAAAAATCATATCTCAACAACCACAACAGGTAAATGGACATTTTTTGCACTATTGTATAGATTGTTAATTGTCGAAAAATATTTACAAAAACATGACCCCAATTTGACCTTACTTCCTGTCCAAACCGGAAGTCAAAGTTTAACATTAAAAGAAAATCATATCTCAACAACCACAAGAGGTAAATTCACAATTTTTGTACCATTGTACAGATCGTTAATTGTCAAAAAATATTTAAAAAAAGGTGACTTAATTTGACCTTACTTCCTGTCCAAACCGGAAGTCAAAGTTTAATATTTACAAAAAATAATATCTCAACAACCACAAGAGGTAAATTCAAAATTTTTGTACCATTATACAGATTGTTAATTGTCGAAAAATATTTACACAAAGGTGACCCCAATTTGACCTTACTTCCTGTCCAAAACGGAAGTCAAAGTTTAACATTTAAAAAAATCATATCTCAACAACCACAAGAGCTAAATTCACAATTTTTGTACCATTGTACAGATCGTTAATTGTCGAAAAATATTTACAAAAAGGTGAGCCTAATTTGACCTTACTTCCTGTCCAAACCGGAAGTCAAAGTTTAATATTTAAAATAAATCATATCTCAACAACCACAAGAGGTAAATTCACAATTTTTGAACCATTATACAGATTGTTAATTGTCGAAAAATATGTACACAAAGGTGACCCCAATTTGACCTTACTTCCTGTCCAAACCGGAAGTCAAAGTTTAATATTTTCAAAAAATCATATCTCAACAACCACATGAGGTAAATTCACAAATTTTGTACCATTATACAGATCGTTAATTGTCAAAAAAATATTTATACCCCAATTTGACCTTACTTCCTGTCCAAACCGGAAGTGAAAGTTTATATTTAAAAAAATCATATCTCAACAACCACAGGAGGTAAATTGACATTTTTGTACCATTGTACAGATTGTTAATTGTCAAAAGTATTTACACAAAGGTGACCCCAATTTGACCTTACTTCCTGTCCAAACCGGAAGTCAAAGTTTAATATTAAAATAATTTCTAAATTCAGTATTGTATTGTATTCAAATAAACTTCTCGCGAGAACTTCAACAGACGTTAACATTTGACTTCTCCAACACTTCGAATTGATGACGTAACCATTTTTATTAGGTGTTCGGGTATGCGCCCGAAACACCTATTGTTATTGTTCGGTTTTTTTTTTTTTTTTTTTTTTTTTCTTTTTCTTCTCCTTCTTCTTCTTCTTCTTCTTCTTCTTTTCCGGATCGATTGTCTACAAAAAAACACATACTTGCAAACTTCATATGAACTTGAAACTTGGCATATACTTAGAACATAACACGTAGATGAAACATAATTTGTTACGTCATTATTAGGTCATCAGATATCGAATTTCGATAAATCAAAAGATATTAGCTAAAACGTTTCACTTACGTTGCATGAATCAAGCAGCTACATGTATACGCGGCGCTGCACGATCTTTGGTTACAATGGAGCTCCATGTACAATCGACGCTGTTAGTGTTAGGTCTTGGAATTCGTGTGAAAATGGATTGCCAACGATCTTTGGTTACAATGGAGCTCCATGTACAATCGAATCAACGCGCACTGTTTGTTACAGTGTGTTACTGTATTTCGTGTACAAATGGATCGCCAACACAGATACAGTCATAAAGGGTAGGTATCTTGAATTTAATTTTTAAGAGGATTTCCTGTATTTATCTTCGTGTTTTTATAGAAGAAAGGCCATTTCTTTAGAGGGACTACAGAGTTCGTCGTTGCATTGTACCTGTTTAACTTAACGTTACTCGTTAGTTAGGCCTACGTAGGGGCTACGTGAACATACTTTGGACAGTAAACAACTCCAGTTTTCTAACAAAATATGAACAGATGTCACCAAAATGTATTTAGAATATAAATAAGGATAGGAAAATTCAGTTGTTAAGGTTATGGCAATTTTTCAGAAGAAATTTTATGCCATATTTTGTAATTTTTGTGGCTCCAAAAATCTTCAGTTTGTGCACAAATTAACATTAACTAGTAGTGATTTACTGCATTCACAATTTTTGTACCATTGTACAGATCGCTAATTGTCAAAAGATATTTACAAAAAGATGACCCCAATTTGGCCTTACTTCCTATCCAAACCGGAAGTCAAAGTTTAATATTTAAAAAAAAACCATCTCAACAACCACAAGAGGTAAATTCACAATTTTTGTACCATTGTACAGACCGATTTGACCTTACTTCCTGTCCAAACCGGAAGTCAAAGTTTAATATAAAAAAAAATCATATCTCAACAACCACAACAGGTAAATGGACATTTTTTGCACTATTGTATAGATTGTTAATTGTCGAAAAATATTTACAAAAACATGACCCCAATTTGACCTTACTTCCTGTCCAAACCGGAAGTCAAAGTTTAACATTAAAAAAAAATCATATCTCAACAACCACAAGAGGTAAATTCACAATTTTTGTACCATTGTACAGATCGTTAATTGTCAAAAAATATTTACAAAAAGGTGACCCCAATTTGACCTTACTTCCTGTCCAAACCGGAAGTCAAAGTTTAATATTTACAAAAAATAATATCTCAACAACCACAAGAGGTAAATTCAAAATTTTTGTACCATTATACAGATTGTTAATTGTCGAAAAATATTTACACAAAGGTGACCCCAATTTGACCTTACTTCCTGTCCAAACCGGAAGTAAAAGTTTAACATTTAAAAAAATCATATCTCAACAACCACAAGAGCTAAATTCACAATTTTTGTACCATTATACAGATCGTTAATTGTCGAAAAATATTTACAAAAAGGTGAGCCTAATTTGACCTTACTTCCTGTCCAAACCGGAAGTCAAAGTTTAATAATTTAAAAAAATCATATCTCAACAACCACAAGAGGTAAATTCACAATTTTTGAACCATTATTCAGATTGTTAATTGTCGTAAAATATGTACACAAAGGTGTCCACATTTTGAGCTTACTTACTGTCCAATCAGGAAGTCAAAGTTTAATATTTTCAAAAATCATATCTCAACAACCACATGAGGTAAAATTCACAAATTTTGTACCATTATACAGATCGTTAATTGTCAAAAAAATATTTATAATTTAATTTGACCTTACTTCCTGTCCAAACCGGAAGTGAAAGTTTATATTTAAAAATCATATCTCAACAACCACAGGAGGTAAATTGACATTTTTGTACCATTGTACAGATTGTTAATTGTCAAAAGTATTTACACAAAGGTGACCCCAATTTGACCTTACTTCCTGTCCAAACCGGAAGTCAAAGTTTAATATTAAAATAATTTCTAAATTCAGTATTGTATTGTATTCAAATAAACTTCTCACGAGAACTTCAACAGACGTTAACATTTGACTTCTCCAACACTTCGAATTGATGACGTAACCATTTTAACTTCAACCGAACACCTTGTTTTTGTTGTGACAAAAACTTATATCTAGTTGTTCTTAATATTGTTCATTGTTATTTTATTGATTGCCTCTTGTATATTATATCTTTATTAGGTGTTCGGGTATGTACCCGAAACACCTATTGTTTTTGTTCGCTTTTTTTTCGTTTTTTTTCTTCTCCTTCTCCTTCTCCTTCTCCTTCTTCTTCTTCTTCTTCTTCTTCTCCCCATAGATTGTCTACAAAAAAACACATACTTGCAAACTTCACATGAACTTGAAACTTGGCATATACTTAGAACATAACAAGTAGATGAAACACGAGTTGTGAGTGACCCCAATTTGACCTTACTTCCTGTCCAAACCGGAAGTCAAAGTTTAATATTTAAAAAAATCTAGTTTAATATTTAAAAAAATCATATCTCAACAACCACAAGAGGTAAATTGGCATTTTTTGTACCATTGTATAGATTGTTAATTGTTGAAAAATATTTACACAAAGGTGACCCCAATTTGACCTTACTTCCTGTCCAAACCGGAAGTCAAAGTTTAATATTTAAAAAAATCATATCTCAACAACCACAAGAGGTAAATTGACATTTTTTGCGCCATTGTATATATTGTTAATTATCGAAACATGTTTACACAAAGATGACCCCAATTTGACCTTACTTCCTGTCCAAACCGGAAGTCAAATTTTAATATTAAACAAAATCATATCTCAACAACCACAACAGGTAAATTCACAGTTTTTGCACCATTGTACAGATTGTTAATTGTCAAAAATATTTACAAAAACATTCTGACGTCATCATCACTACCCTGACAAAATCCGAACACTTAAGTCTAGTTTTTATTTTTTTTACTTTTTACTTTCTCTGTTCCATATTTTAAGCTTTATCATGGATATATGTCATATGTTGAGATACGAATGATATGAAGACTACACAATTATTTTGACAGCAACGAGGGGAAAGAGCCAAACTAATTAGAAGATATCGGAAGTACACAGACAGTTCCATGGTTACTCACGTTACATTTTTTAGGTTTGGCCTCACTCTAGTAATGCCATAATATACTACTCAAAACAATTTAGGGAACACCGGAATAATCTCAGTTAAAGCAAGATCATTTATTTCAGATAAACACAATGTTTCACAGATTGATGAGTTAACAAAGAATTTAGACATGTGTGGCAGATTGAACACTGCCATTGTGTCAATATTGCTGGTACATGACATCATTGCACATAGCTCAAACCTACTTGATGTTAAAAATCCGGTGTTCCCTAAATTGTTTTGAGTAGTATATATTTCAATTCCATTTCACATCCACAACGCTCCCGCCAACAAACATTCATTTTAATCATGAAAAACCAATGTTATATTTGTGGAGCAACCAAATTTAACTCTGTTCTGTTGTTATGAAGGGCTGTTTATAAGTGGTGCCAATTGCCACACTTACTTAGTTTGCCTCCTTTTTGGGGAAAAACTGAAAACTGAATTATTAAATACAACAGTTTCAAAACCAATGGATCCATACTGTATAGTTATATGAATAGTAGATCTCTAGCAGGAAATGTACAGTGTAGTTGTGTGAGGGTGAATACTGGTCATCGGTGGTGTGCGTGACAGATTGTCAAGAGGAAATATCAGTATTACATTACAGAAGCATTGGTACAATTGAACAAGTCCAAACAAGGAAATCCTGGTTAGAAAATGGGTCTTTCCTGGTAGGCATATATACGAGACCTTCACATCATGTGATTCGTAGTTAAAGCGTAACTAACTTTTGGAATTCATCACCCATCACCCTACCCCCCCCCCCTCTATTTGATTGGGTTAAGACTATAGAAGGGAACCCATGGGTAATGTAGATTTGATTTGGCTTAAGACTAGCAGGGGCATGTCGTTGCCCTTGACTTGACTGGGTACATCGTTCTCCTAGACTTGACTGGGTTTAGACTAACAGGATCACA
>CM055819.1:12825810-12861134 GCA_029582265.1 Zoroaster sp. YZ-2022
AATTTTGGGCTGAAGATGTTGTATGGCGTTAAAATCTTTGATTCGAGACGACTTGACAGTTCTCCAAGCTCGCGATGCTAGTGTGTGCGGTAACGAGTCGAAAGCAAAATTGTAGTTACTCGACGGAAGAAGGAAATGTCGTAAGGACAGGTTTTTATATACGGAATGGAGTGAACGCAAACAAAAGATGTTACGTAATTGCTCACTGAGCGTGCATGTCGTTCGATAACGAAAAGAAATGTCACTTCATTATAGTGGGAGACAGAAGGCTGTGTTAAATACCCTGTCTGATCAATAGCTTTCCAAAGACGAGGACCATAATAGTTTTTGATAGATTAGGATGTGTGTGCAGAATGGACATAAAGATTATTACGTGATGGTGTATAACAATTGAACTCAATAACTCAAGTGGAAAAGGGTAAAAGCTTGTTATATGGTGAAAGATTGTTGGTCGGAATTTTGAACAATGAAGTGCCCTCGACCAAGACTGATAAGTTCGGTAGCTTGTGTAGGACTTTTTCAGTGGGGAGGCAGGCAGGGCTTGCTTTTCCGGTGGAGGGGGGCAGGGTACTTTTTTTCCATTTTCTTTTCTTGTTTTGGGGCATTATGAGGATTTTCATTGGGGGGCACTTGGCGGGCGGCTTTTCTGGACATTTTGTGAGACGTACTCCCCAAACTCAATGGCTACACCCAGCTCAGTGTGCTAATGTCTTAATGTTATTTTGCACTGGTGTTTGTGCTTTTTTGCCTCACACTAACAAATTAATATGTACCACTTACCTGTTGTGAACCAGAATCCAGAAATACCATATGAATTATTGGACTGCTGCGTAGGGAGTGGGGGCAGGGGTGGGTTATGCAATTTTATTTTTGTGCTGTTTTTTGCATGCGCCACAAGGTTTGCTACAAAGAGACTATTTTGCAACAATTGGGGACCGCCCCTGCCACGGCCCCACCAATTTTCTACACCCTGTGGCCCGTCACATACTTTTAACACATCATATAAACGTATATTGAAGGACTTCTTGGTTTCAATAAATTTGTTCCAAGCTACGTTTGAGTTGGTTTGTGAACCGAATGACATTTTCAAATTGACTCCCGTCGACTAGAATTGATCAAATTAATGATAATGAATCATAAAGTGTGTATGATTTTGTTTAAATTAATAACTATATTAAATGTTTGACGGAAGCGAAGGGTGTTACAAGGTGGCACTTACCCCACTCTAGAAAAGGTCCTGATTTTCCCCCACCTCACACACATTAAAAAAAATACATGTATATATTGGAACCAGACCAAATTTCCTACACAAAAGTACGATGGCCAAAGAGGGCTGCCAGTAATCAGCAACGTTCATACCCCTATGAATAAAGTTTGTTTAACACTTGTTGCACGGCTGTAGTGACATCGTTTCTTAACATGCCAAACAACAAACCCAAGTGACAGACGACGCAGACCGCCCGACAGACCGACGAACAGACAGACCGACAGACACGACATAGACACATTGAAGTCAGAATCCAGAGACTTTTTTGGACTGCGCTTATTGATGGTTTAAAGACTTTGTTTAGGTGGTGAAAATATTGCCTATAACACTCCAGTTTTCATAGAATTTGTGATAGTGGTACAACAGTATTTACAGTTCGTTTATGGGCACAAGCTAGAATAAACATATATACACTGGGCAAAAAAAGAAACTTATAAAATTTTAACGAATCATAAATAAAAAATTCTGTGCATGAAAATATACCAAATTTGGATACAATATTACTGCAATGTATTGCTTCAAATGATTAATATGTAATTGTTTGCTTCAATGACACAAAGAAAATAGTACTTTTGACCCAAAAGGACTTGCTATTTTATGTCACATTCTTCAGCTGCAGCCCTGTACACACATGCATGTTAGCCTTGGCATATCTGTTTCATTAGCAATACTCAGAAGGACTAAGTAACCCTGTGAAGACTTGCAATCATGCAGGTAAGGGGTCTAAATCACTAGGTCTTTTGTTTCATTCATTGACATGCATGTAATGTACAGGGGCTGCAACTGAATAATGTGACATAATGGAACATAAGTCATGGGTCAGTGCACATTTCGTCATTGAAGCAAACAATTGGTTATTGACTACCATTTGAAACAACTCATTACAGTAATATTATTAGTAGTACATTTCATGCACAAATTTTATTTGGTGATCTGTTAAAATTTTATAAGTTTCTTTTTTGGCTCAGTGTATATATATATATATATATATATATAGATATATATAAAATGAAATACATTAAAATTAAATATTTCTTAAAAACAATTTTCCAAAAGCATGCATGATTTAATGAGTTCAAGAAACAATCAAGTTTCAATTAGTAACAAAACTAAACTAGGAAATAAACCGTGCTTTTCAATTATCTTTGCAAAGTGTCATCATGTGCCTTTTTATTTACCGAGGAAAAACAAGAAATTACTTATGACAGACTTAAATAACAACAAAACAGTATAATCCAATTGGAATAAATAGTTATAAAGTTATCTGCTAGAATGATAAAAATATTATTACGTAATTATTGTTTCAATAACATTGTGTTGAATAATTAAATTAAAATAAAAAGATGTTTGCAATACAAACTGAGTATAATAACGATCATACATTTGTGTAATGGAAGGGTACGTTCAATTGACGATAATTAATAACTGATAGAAATAAGAACAGATCATTTGATGATGGTTAAATATATTGCATTTACTCTTTTGGTGGAAAAACATCTCCAAAATCACAAGGTGAAATGATACCCTTGTTAATATAATCGTGTCTTTATTTGATGAATTGTACTCAAAGTGTGGTAAATCAATCAAAATCCGCGCCTGTGGTGTTTGACCAAAAAATACCAGTCATTACATACGTGCGATGTACACGAGAGGGCCATACACAACACGTATATGAGTGGGAACATTATTTTTATAAAAATATAAAATTTAAAAATTAAAATTAAATTAAAAATATAAATAGTTGTCCCAAAAATCTCAAAGAACTAAATGGAAACCATTGTTAATAAAATCCTTGGCTTTTGATTGATTGTACGCAAAAGTAGTACTGAAAATCAAAATCCAAAATCTACATAAATTATAAATAGTGTTCAAAAGGTCTAAAAAAAAATCAAATTACAAAGAAATCCTTGTTAATAGAACCACATTAATTAAAGGAAGTGTGCCAAAGGGTCTAAAAAAAAAAAAAAAAGTCTCAATATAACAGTGTTGCATTCCCACTATTGTGGTTCAACAAAAATAATAAGGGCACTATAAACATTCTTGACAATGTCAAATGGGGGTTTGGTGTAATAACATTCTCTCTATTTATATTAACAGGCACTAATAACATGTATGGAAAAGGTGGTAGCGTAGTTCAGGTATATGTCAATAGTTAGACTTAATACTTGTCTTGTACCATAAATATACAAGTTCAAATAGATTGTGTTGGTACAGTCCAACTATAAAGGGATCAGGCCAACGTCAATAGGAACATGCTCCGTTTGTGCAGTAAACAGGTATGGGCGCTACTACACCGAGACGGACGGCTGGTCAGTCTCGGCAGCCGGGAACCATCAGGGGCTTGACTACACAGGGTGTCTGGACGGGGCCAGGGGTGTTCAAGCCACATAGCTAGGCGAACCAATGGTCATATCGACGCACTGCACCATTGGTTCAGCAGACAGGGCGCTTGACTGTCGTAACAAGTCATAGCTCGGTCTTTCGTACTGTCATAAAAATCATGGATCGAATCGCACAGATATGATTCGTAACCGCACTTCCCTGAGACCAGGAAATCTTTGGGTTTATACAGGAGTTTTGTCTGGGGGGCCTAGGAATGAATAAAACATTAGCCTAGTTTAGCGTCTTAGCCAATGAGAAGCTTGCCTTCCGCGTCTAAGGGTAGAAGCGTGTGCAAAATCAGGTTATACAACAGGTCCTTGTTCCATATAAGGAAAGGTATTTGACGAAAGTAAAGTGAGTGACAACTCAGAAAGGAGGGCGTGTTCAAGGGGACAATACTTACTGGGGATGCTATGCTGTTATGAGGGGAGCAGCGGTTGTGCATAGGAGCAAGACACACGGACCAAGGCCTATGATGGAGCGGGTCAGTCACGGTGACTGTTTGGCCATGCTACACCCACGAACCGTGTTCGGTGTGTAGGGTGGACTCCAAGGAAAGTAGGATAAAATGAGATGAAGTCCAAGGACGGCTACAAGCCACGTGGCGGGAGGGTGTGGCACGCACACAAGGCTCTCGCTGGTGTTGCATTATGCATTGCGTTGGCGCTGGATAGGCAATTGAGCGAAAGTAGCGTCCTTGTAAGGATTGCATATTCATAGAGAATAATCAAGGGTCCGGGGAAACTAACCCTGGGAATTAGAGGACTAAAGAAATTGCATCGTAAGCACAATATTTAATAGTGAAAGGAGTGAGAGGGCGCTAATATTTATCAAAATGACAGGGTAAGATTCGTAACATACCTACTAACGTTAACGTTAGGCATACCATACAAGATGGCGCTGTACAACGCACGATTGATAGACTTACCATGGATTTAATAATTGCATAAAAAGGTCATTTATTAGATAATCTAGGAATAATATATAATAAAGTATTTTAGGCCTAATAGTCACCTATTAATAGATTCATTGTATGGTTTTAATCCAATTAAAACATTAAACATTACTTAAAATGCCTGAGCACGACATGAAACTTGGCAAAAGTAGCAATCAAATTTCATTGTCCGATTTGCATTGAAGCTAGTCTAATTTTTGCAGCATACCCCATTCGTTTCAGAAGTAGCCTTGGGGGTGTTGGGAAAGTCTTCACCTTATGAATATTTTCATTTTTTCTTCTTTAAAGGGATTGTAGATTTAGACGATTGAGGCCATCGTTGGCCTTGGCATTTGTCATAGTTGCCAAATAAGATCTAGTACTTATGTGTGCAGAACGGGTTAAAAGCAGAGTTTATCGGTGGGATAAACACCGCAACCCCAGAACATACATATCAACGCAAAATAACCACCAGGGAGAGAAATCCCCATGATGATGACTGGCATCCAACATACAAGTCCGTACCAACTATATGAGTGCCATTTTGATGGCCATCTGGACTTCCCAGTTTGTGGCGATCACCCAAATTCCCTAACTACTCCTGGCGGAAGGTCATTTGTTGGCCTCACGAACACTGGCGATGCGCTTGGCAAAAAAGCACGATCGTGAAGAGCAACGTGTTCACACCAAGAAACAGGACAATAGAGTGAGTCAATTTGGTTCACTCCCCTGGCAACTGAAGAGTGCTAATAAGGGCCCAAAACCACTCATGGCCCTTTTAATCTCGTAATTTACCCTAACAAAAGTATTTGGGACGTGTTATTAGAGGAAGCCCAATAACACATCTGATGGTCCAAATACCTTCGAATCGACCCACTACTTATGGCGTTTAGAACAATACTTAGACGCAACCGCTACCTGCGCACAATGCATGCAGTAACTTATGGATTTGTTTCCCAGTTTTGGATTGAAACAGCAGGAAGCATTTGAAGCCTGGTTACGAAATGATGGTGGAAGACAGATTGCCTCACTTGATAACCTGAAAACGTTCCAGCAATCTTCGACTGCCCCAGACCGCCATCTCTCCGCTCCATTAAAAAGTACTTCTCCCCAAATTGCAAATCTGCCAATCGCAATAATTAGCATATAAACCCCATCATCAGATCAAAATAGCTAATTGAGCACCAAGAACGAAGTGCGTCTTATTCCAGTAGTTTCTTTTGCGTTGTCGATACCTCAATAAAAAACCCATTGAATTACCAATGAGGGCGCTAACACCAAAATCCATATGAACCTCTGGGTACATGGTTCCTCAGCCCGCATCGGTCAAATCGGGGGCCCCTTTCTGGCTTGCAATTGTTTTTAAAAACCGGGAACGCGAAACAAATTCACAGAAAGACAGTCATCCGACCCTAAAATAAAAACACATGGAAAAATAACATTCAATAGCCTTCCGTGTATTTGCATGATGTTGATTTAAAAAGGTGAAAAACTTTTTTTTGGCAAATTTGGGGGGGTTGATTATGACTAAAATAAAAAATTTTATTTTTGAAAGATTTTTTCAGAAAAATAATTTGTAAAAACCCGGGAAAATATGTTTTTAAACTGCAAAAAAACCAATGATTGAATTTAAACTTGAGCCCTTTTGACCCAAAATTTCCAACATAGGCCTACTAAAATTGAAAACCCCATATATCATTCTTTTTAAATCCTCATGAATAAAGTATGAGAAAAATAACAAACATTTTAATGTTAGACACAATTTTTTTGTTTTTTTGCATGGTAAAAAAGGATAAAAGACTGTTTGCAGTGACCCCCTGAAATTTTCAATAATTTTGAGTATTAATTGTTTGAAAAAAGGGGGTTTTAAACTCAACGTTTTGATAGTAAGCTCTGATCTTTATTGCTTTAATTTTTTTTCGTCTGCAAATAAGGATGTCCAAAAAAAATTTTTCTGATGGACTTTTAAAAAGGGTTTTGCCCCTGTCCGAAATTGTTTTTTTCCACTTCAAACGCCATAAAGTAAAAATTACTTTTTTTTGGTGTTGATTGGCTTCCCAAGACGTCACCAAATCAACTCAGTAAAAGGCTTTCAGCACGTTTTAAAATTTTCCTTTTAACTGCCACTTTTGCACAAAATTTTCGGTGTTAATTTCTTTGTAGTGTCTTATTAAAGGATTTTGGTACTACTCCCCATGGTGTATAAGGTGTCACAAAAATTTTAAACAATACAAGATAAAGTGTTAATATAATTAAATTTTTTACAAATAAACAAATGCTGATTGATTGAGTCCTCAAACCCAGTTAGTCCCCAGTGTCAGTCCAGTCCCCAGTCATGGGGTCGAGCCCAGTCATGAGTCATTAAAAATTAAAACGAAAAAAAACCCCCTTTACAAATATGTCGGGGTTAAAAGAGGTAAAAAAATATTCGAGATATGGGGGCATTTCATGTTAAAAATTTCCCCAACATTATTCGAAAAGGGGTTGAAATTTCTCCCCCAAAAGGCTAATAATGTTTTCTTTTTTACGTGAAAAGTGGGAGATGTTTTTAAAATTTTGGGGCATTGGGCTTGAAGTTCTGATGTTTTTTTTATATATTTTTTTTTCAACGCAGGGAAAAATTGGGGGGGGGTGACCTAGTACCACCCCCAATCCAAAAAATGGGATTTCCCCCTTGGGGGGTTAGAATTAAATTTTGGCATTTTTTTTTCAACTTTGCAAATAAAAAAAAAAACCCTGACCAATTAAAAACACTTTATAATTCTCATGACCCCACGTCAGTAATTTGAAATTTCTCTCCCTATTCCCACCCCCAAATAATCAAAAATTGATTTAAAAATTTTTCCCCTTTTGGCCTGCAGCCAATTCTAGAATAACTTTTAAAAATAATAAATCGAAAATTGGTGTCGCTTTTAAGCCCCCAAAGCAATTACCAAAACCCAAAATGCAAAAAAACACAGTTTAACTAAAAAATCATTCTTAGAAACATACCTGTTTCTCTGAAAGTTGAGCTTTTCAGAAAAAAAAAACCAAATTTTTCAATTACCCTTTTATATGATTATGTTTTTACATAAATTTTGTAAAACAAATAATTATTTTTTTTTTCCCCAGTTTTGAACGGGGTGTATGACGTGAAAAATTTACATCAAACCCCGCTGAGAAACCCAAAAATTTTCAAACTTGATGAAAACAATAGGTTAAAAATAAATAATTGGTGCGCCCCAATCGGTTCTACTTAGCTCACTGATCCGCGATAACGTTAACGTTGATAGGGTTAAAAACATGCTTTCCCTGAAATGGGATCTTCTAAAAATCTTCAATTGGTCCTTTTAAAATTTTCGACAAAATTCAAAAAAATTTCATCCGAACCGGGGAGAACTTTGAAAATTTTACAAAAGTCCAAAATCAACCCCCCCCCACCCTTCAAATTATCCTTTTTTTTTGGGTGTAATAAATAAAAATTTGTATAGATTTATATAGCGCACGGTTCCACCAACTGGGGGCCCTAAAGGGGCGCATTATATTATTACCCCTGCTCATTAAAGGTCTTAAAACCATAACCAAAACCATCTCCCCCCCTTGGGGTAAAGTCAATTGCCCTTTTTCTAACCATAAAGAAACCTCTCTCCCTTTCCCCACAGGTCCCCTTTTAAACCCCTTGGGGAGAAAAAATTTAGGTTGGTCTTCCAAGGACACGGGTGTCACGGGGGGGCTCGAACCCACATTTCTGCTGGCAACACCAGAACCGAGTTCAGGGGCCAGACCGCTCGGCCACGACAATCCATTTTAGGGCATTTTTAAAACACAGGGACCAAACGGCTTTACGTCCCACCCGAAAAAAACAATTATGGTTAAGACCTTGCTAAAATAAAAAATGCCCCGGGCCAAAAGAACCCCACCCCTGTTTGCTGGAAAACCCCAGAACTTGGGGCGGGGTGGCTAAACCCTGGCCACGACACTCCATATAAAGGGGGAAAAAAAACCCATGGGGACTTTCCCCCATTAAAAAATCCCCGAAGTGGCCTCCTGTGCCCCCAGGGGGAAAAAAATTTTAAAAGACAATGGACAACTCGATTTTGGACAATTGGACCCACAAGAAATTTCGCCCCTTGAAAAACTCGCCCCCTTTTTTCCCCCTGCGGAAGGTTTGGGTGCCCAGTCGAATTGAAAAGCACTGAGTCGATTTTTTAGAATGCGCCGGGGATTTACAATTTAAACCCCGACTGGATGGGGTTTAAAAAAAAGGGAGCATGCCCAACCCCCCCAAAAACCCCTTTGTTTTTTGAGGGCATTTTCCAGACATTTTTGTTCATCGGATCATTAAAATTTCCAAAATTTTGAATCATTTTTTTACAAAATAATGCCCCTACAGTTCATCATCTGGGCCTTCCCTTTTAAAGTTAATTGAAAAATTTATATTCATTTTTAAAGTTTTCCTTTCTTTAATGAAATCAAGAATGTTATCGGAAAAACACTTTTGTTAAAAATTTTTTCAAATAATTTTAAAATCTAAAAATTTTTTTAAACCCCCCTTTTCGTCCACGGGGAGAGGGAAAAAAACCGGCGCTGGAAATGGGCAAAAATTTTTAATTTGAAGGGCATTCAAAAAAATTTAATATTTTTTTTTGTTTAACATTTGTCTTCTTTTATTTAACTTTTATTTTTTCCGGGGGATTATCCGATTAGGTATTTTACTATAACTATTTCAAAATTTTAAAAAAGGGTTTTCCCAAGAGTTTACGGGAAAGGTCAAGTTAAAGGGTGGGAAGTTGTCCTTTTGGTCAATTTTTTTTGTGGGCCCAGTTGCCCGGGGGTGGAAAATTGCCCCAAAAAAAATTACCTCCACGACTAACGGGGGAAGTAATTAAACCCGTTTTGTGTTAGTCGGCAGCTATGGGATATATTCCCGAAAAAAAAATTTAAGCTTTTGTAACAAAAGATAATTTCAACAATCCAAAATATGTCACCCCCTAACTTTAATTTAAGGGCCAGTTTTTGGGACGTGAAATTAAGTCTGGTCCCCATTGTGTTTTTTTCCCACGATTTTGGCTAAAGCTTGGTACGTAATACTTTTAAATCGATTTCAAGAGGGTTTTTTTTTAATGGGGCGGGCCTTTTGGATTCCGATCTATTACTATAAACAGAAAGGACACAAGGGCTTTTGGGGCGACATATTGTAAAATTTTTCAGCGGGGGCCACTGACCACATGGGCCCAAAAAAATTTTCCTCCACCCCCAGACCTTTTTTATTATCAGCCCCCCCAAATTTTCCCAAAAAACCCCCCCCTTTTTAAAAATGCCCCATTTTCCATAAGATTATATAGACATTTTTTAGATTAGAAATCACACCTTTCCCCTTGCTCCTTGCTGGGACTACTCTCTCTCATTTTGTCTCTCTACCAAAACTTGGACACTACAGTCAGTGTTGAGTAAAAGGAAAAATTTTACTTTTGTTAAAAGCCACGAAAATAAATAAAAAAAGTCAAAAGTTTTCTTAAAGTGTAAATTCTTCATCGGAAAGAACCCCCCAATTTACCCCTTTTACAACTGAATGGGATCGGCGTCAATTTTATGAAACTGTTGGGCATTTTTTAAATTTAAACAAAAAGATTTAAAACACTATGTTGAAAGAACATTCTTTAATTTGTCAATGTTTTGAAAAAGGAATTTTGGGGGCTTTTTGGTAAAACCTGAATCCAAACACATTAAGGAAAAGCACGGGCTCGGGACAAATTTTTAAATGAGCTTTTATGGAAAAATTGGCCATGGGGATGATAAAAAAAACTTTGGGGAAAAGGGAATTTTTAAGTTTCTGAAAAGGGGGTCAACCCGCCCTGGGTTGCCTGAGTTTTTTCAGAACTAATTTACCCCCCAGAATTCCACATTTTCCCCCCTTTTTTGAAATATGACATTCACTTATTTGGCAAGCTAATTAAAAACGCGGGTGGTTTGGGAAGTAATAATATTCATTTAATGATCACGCATGCCGGTGACCCCCCCGCGTCGATTAGCCAATCAGTCAGCCCCGGAAGATTGCCGCGGCGCAAATTTGTCTTGGAATGCAGTCGATCAATTTCGGTGGTCTGTGAATATTAGAATACAGTAATAGGTACATTTACTCTTGAGTTTCCATGGGTGTCACCGAATTTATTTTCCCAAAAGTAAAATTTTTAAATTTTCATTAAAACTTTGTTTAATATTCATTATGGTTTAAAAACTAACTGTGCAGTTACTTTATAAAATGAACCATGAGTGAACAGCAAAAGACCCCCCCGGGGCCACGTGGAAGGGCACCACCGCGAAACACGTGTATTTTTAAAGGGTCGTGGGGAAGTCAGTGCTGAAGTGCAAAGTTGTCTTTTTAATTGAAAAGGTACATATGCAAATTTTCCAAAAGGAAATTTTGGGGTTTTTCAAAAAAGAACAAACAAAATTTGAGGGGATACAGTTATGTCCCAGCCCCTTTTTTTTTGGGGCAGGGGTTTATAAAATAGATGGTTTTATGCATTTGGTCTATATTTCGTTGCAATGCGTGATTTCAACGCTGGTGGGGGAGAGATGCCCCTTAAATTTTTAATGTTTGGTTCGGGACGAGTCCAAAGGGGGAAGTCCGTCCGAATCAGGTCATAGTAAATGGTGACTCGAGTCGGGGAATAAAAAAAAAGGGACTCGGTCCGGGGTCCGAGTCACGAGTAAAGTTCAACAAACAACATACCCTCATTAGCTGAAGCCCATGTCGACAGACCCCCCAAAACCCCACGGGAGCCCCGGCACGGGGGAAGACCTTTTTCTAATAAATCCGGCCCCATCAACGCCCAAAACCTTAATCCCAAATATTGTCTATCAATGTTCTAAATTTAAACCACGTTTTTCCCATTCTGTGTGTCGGTTTTAACGAACGGGAAAATGCAACTGCCCGGGGGTTTGTGAAGTTTTCCCATTTTCTCATTCAGGAAAAGTAATGTTTGAAGTTTCTATTAAATTAGTGTTACCCAAATGTTCAAGCGGTTGCTGACATCTTTCCCCTTTTACAATTGTTTTTGAGGCTCACAAGGTCTTTTTAGAGCTCCGTCCGGACATAAAGGGTTAAGTGGATGTTTCCCTGACGCATCCTGGAAAATAAACAAGGGAAAATAACAAACATTCAATATACCAAAATTTAAAGAAAAAATTAAAGATGACTTGTGTTTATTTTTTTTCCAAAATCTGAAAAAAAATATGCAGATAAAGGAAATGGATTGAGGTACCCCTATCTTCACCCCCTGAAACACAATGGATTGAGGTAGTTCTATCTCAACCCCCTTCAAAAATTTTCAAACCCAAGATGAACCCCAATTAAAAAAAAGAAAAATGTCTTACAAGGTTGTTGGGGTTCGTAGGTCCATCAAGGGTTTGGCTTGTATGTTTTTAGAATACCCCAACCTCCTAAAAAAACAAATTTTTTTTAAAAAGGTTAAGGGTGGACCCAGAAATCAGATGGAAGGGTGGACCCAAAATCAGATGGGGGGGGGTTTAAATTGATGGATAATTATGGGGGAAAGGTTAAAAAAGTTCCAAAACTATTAATCCCTCTTATATCGCTTCAGTTATGTTTTTGGGTGGGGATATAGGCCAGGGCGTACAGATTGGAAATCCGATGCTTCGAACGGGATAATGCTGAAACTTTCGTAAAGTTTTTTAAGCAGTCATGGGGGGCTAATGGTGGCAAAAGGCCTTAATCGGGGAGATAAGGGCCCCCAAAACCCCCTCCTGTACCCATGTGTATTTCATTTTAATAAAACAAATTGCTCGTATTCAATGCAACAACCCCAAAGGGGAAAAAAAGAACGTTAACTTGTAAAAGATAACAACAATGTTGTTTATTTGTTGTTTAATATTGTTGGTAATAAAGAAGATTTTTAAAAAGGCCCCAAGGCGAAACCCCCCTTCTAAGGGGTAATTGGTACGAAGGATTATCGTGCTGCCCTTTTAAATTAACCCCGTCAAATTTTTTAAAATTTTTTTTTTTTCCACCAGTTTTATTTTTAGTGCGAGATTTTTGAATGGTTTGCATTTTTTTTTGGGAAAAAAAGTTTCCAAGCAGTATAATGAAGCAGGTTCCCAAATTTTATTTTGTGTTGACTGCAATAAAATTTAAAAAGAAAAAAAAATTTGTTTAAATTTATTTTTTCATGTTGTTGAGTCTTTAAAGGAAATGGGGGAAATTGATATTCTGATATTTAATGACCAAATGTTTTCCCAGACTCGTACCAAGGGCAAATGCAAAAGGTTTTTTTCCAATTCCTTATGAAATTATTTTTTTTTTAATTGTTCAATGTTATTAACCCCATAGGGTCTGAGCTTTATTTCATTCTCGTTGTCGGGGAGGGGACATATAGTGCCGCAATATTTTCTCGATCGTTGGCCGGGGATGTTCACTGGAACAGCATCTATAAATTTTCATAACATTTGTTCCCTCATGACATCGTTTGGGTCAATACCTCTCATTGAATATTTATCAGTTGGTCTTCCAGCTTGGCACCAGATATAGCAGGTATAAGTTAACAATGGAAATTATGTGCATTTTCACCAAACATTTTAAATCGGTTGGTCCGATAGGTGGGTGAAATTTATGACATGAATACATCAAAAGTTTGAATGTTTTTAGATCATCAAATGTTCCAGGTGCAATTTCCACTGATATTGTTGTTCCTCAGAGAAATTCTAACATGGGAAAACAGAGTAGGGTTAATATATTCTGTTAAGCCAATTTATTTGGTTATTTTCACTTATGTTCTTTGGTTTTGCTGAAAACAAACCATGTATCTATGCCTGGAGGTTTACTATTTTAGTAAATAAAACTACAAGTGAATTCTATAGATGAATAGACAGCAGTTTGTGCATCAAATTTATCAATATAAATGTCCTTGTGCAGCTGAGAGTTTTGATTTAAAGGTTACCATTTAAATTTGGGGAAGAAATGAGGCATGGTTCCACCTGTTTGGCCACAAACTTCCCTTTTTTGTGCTTAATTCTTTGACAAATATGTATATTGTTGAAATATCTTTACAGGATCAAGTTTATAATATCACAGGAAGCTTAGGAAGCATCAATGCTGGTGATTGTGTTGTTTGAAATGTTTCTGGAATACAAAATAATAACAAAATGTTTGTCACATGAATGTTTATAAACCCAAACAAGGTGAAAACATACCAATTTAAAAGCATATAGCAATGCTTATAAATGGTGCATTGAAATTCAATTTCAATTGTGTTCATTTATCATTGCCATATAAGGGAATGGAAAACGTGTTCTCTCAAAAGGATCATTTTGATACACTATGTACCAATACACCAACGTTTATTAATATTATAGGGGTGCACACTATTAGAATGTGATCCAATCCTACTAATGAAATATGTGTCAACATTTTTCATATCATGTTTCGTTGAGTCTTTAAAGGGTTTTTAAAAGTTGGAATCTCGATATTCTGATAATACGTCAAATGATTATAGATCCACTGACTTGTACCGAGAGAGTGTAGTGCACAATAATTTCTCATTTTGTATGGCACTGAATAGCGCAAATTTATTTGTGTAATTGTTATTATTATTAACCCATAAGGGTCTGTGCATTGTTTCCAAACAATATTTCTTCCGTTCAATTTACCTGAATATTTGTCACTTGGTCTTCAGCTTAAAGTCACCACTGAAACGCTCAAGAATGTGAGTAATTTGAACGACCCCAAATCATTTGCATTTTCACGCAACCATTTTGGTTATATGTAAAACTTGTGGCTTTGCATGGTAACTTTTGAAAATTTGGTGACCTGCAGGAAATTCTCAATTGAGAAATTAGTGGTAGTGGTGGTAAATATCAAGGAGAATCCTGCGGACGCTAATCAGGCATGTGCTGGTCAGAGCGTCATGGTGTGCCTCCAGTTCTTTTCAGAACTGGTACTACTCAGTGAAAATTTTTACATGAGTGTCACCGCAATATAATCTTCTACGCATTTTATTTATGTTCATGCAATCACAATCACCAAACAGGTGTATTTCAATCGACAACATGAACCACACTTCAATATATTTGTTGTTGTCGGGCAATAATTTCAGTCAAAATAAATCAGTTTGCTCGATGCTGTGTGACTGGGGAAATTTATGACAGAATGTACAAAGGAAGCAGAAGACTTCGTAGACCATCAAATATTCTTGGTTGCAATTTCACTGATGTTTTATTGTCATTCAGAAATCTAACGAGAAAACAAAGTATGGTTTAAAACTATGTCTGTCTTAATTCCATAAGTTCAATTCATTTGGTTGGCCTGCGTATGTTCTTAAGGCATGCGTCAGATGTTTAGCAGTCTAAATAAACAAAGTGGGTTCGGAGGCTAATATCGATCAGCACTGCTATGTTGCTTGGGTTTTCTCCGAAAGCACTGGAAACATTGCACCGTGTCAGCATCAGACATAATCTTGGCTATGTCTGTGAGGTTCCATGACTCACAGGTGGTGCCTGTCAGGAAATTTTCATGGGTTTTTTGTCCTGACCTTTCAAATTTGCACTATGAACTTCGCACTCCCATCAGTCACACATGGAATGAAAACTACGGTCAAGAAATCAGGTTTTGCTCTGTAAAATGCTGTGTAGGTGAAATTTAAAGACATGAATACTTACAGATGTGAATATCAAATGTTCCTGGTGTAATTTCACTGGTTTAATGATACCATCCTCTAAGATGGGGGAAACAAAATAGCATTAATTTAAAGCTCAATCATTAAAAGCTCATTAATTTTGGGTTATTTCACCCACTGTCTCAGGTTTTCTCCAAAGCAGACTCTTTAAAACTTTTGCAATTTTCGCATCAAAATTTTTAATAATAAAAAGTTTGTTGTCCTCCAGGCCTTTCATTGACTGTGCTGCTTCAATTGGCTATCGGGTTTTCTCGAAGATGTAGCTTCAGTCCCAAGAGGAAATCGGTTGCTCTGACGCGCGGGATAGAGTGAAATTCCCAAGACGCAGTTGCTAATAAAGTTTTAGAGACTTCGTACACCATCAAATGTTCCTGGTGGCAATTTCACTTATTTTGTTGTTTTTCCAGCACTCAGTAGCATTAAAAATAAAGAGTACATTAAAGGACAGTAATTTGGTCATTTCTTACACTGTTCTTCGATTTTTCCTGAAAACTTTATTGGGGAAATATTTTCGTGGTATCAAACAAGTTGAAAATGTTCCACTAATGTTCAATCATTTTATAAAATTAACTTTACAAATAAATCTCAACAGACAACAATTAAATGCATCAAAGAAATAAAGAGGAAAATGATTTTTTTAAAGAAATTTAAAATTATAAGTGAATCACGATAGACAACACTGGGTTCATCAAAAAATACTCAAATTACAGTTGACAAGAAATCTAACAAGAACTGTGTTCAGATTGGCGACCTGCTAACAACGAAACAGTGGGTACTGCGTTTGAATCATAAAAACTTACAATTTGACGAGATTGTAGACCATCAAGAAAGTTTGGTTTGCAAGTTTACTGATATTGTTGTTCTGCAGATATCTAAGATAGAAAAATAAGTATGTTGAAAAACATTGTATTGAAACATAAATAATTTGGTAATATTTAAAACGTTTTTCGAATTTCACTTTATGAAAACATACGTTGTGAAACGCTGTCAATAGTATCCAAAACAATCCTGATAAATGATCATGTCTGAGGGTTCACTTTGAATAATAAACACAACAATAAAGTGCACATCGACATAAACAAAAGTTCCATTGGCATACTAACACTCCATTGACGACGGTATTTATATAGTGTTGGTAAGCTTTGAAAATGTTGCTGATTACGTTGTGTCATGTCGCGACAATGAAATTACAGAACATGTTTTTCCCAGCTGGTAAACGCCAGACTACCGATTGGTTTGAATTTCATTTACTGTCCATGGGATCAGTAAAATTTGGTGGTTTAATTGGCTTCATGCGCGTGGCGAGTAGAAATATCATGGCATGAAAAGGCTAACAAAAAGTGACTTTTGTAAAGCACCCAAATATTCCTGGTGCAATGAACTTCAATGTTTTACAGAGTGCAATTAACATTGTTGGAAAAGCAAGCTTCAATTTGAACAAATGTAGCGTTAAAACAAAATCATTAAAGTCTGTAATTTTATTATTTTCATAGCATTTTCACAAACATTCTGGGTTTTCACGAACTTTACTCTTTGGAAACATTGTAACGGTGTCAGACAATTTCACATATATCGTCAGTCAAAGGCTGACTTATTTTGGAAAATATAAAGTACAATAAACGTCAATAAGACAACAGGCCTCCCATTGACAAGTGTTTTCGATCGGCACACATAGACTTTGCACTCCATCAAATTTTTGCCTGGAGATGTAACTAAAGTGAAGAAAAAATCAGGTTTTAACTCCATGAATACTTACAAAGGTTTGAAGACTTCGTAGACCATCAAATGTTCCTGGTGTAATTTCACTACGGTGTGTTGTTTTCCAGCACTCTTAGATGGGAAAACACAGTAGCATTAAAAAAATCATTAAACCCGATAATACGGTTATTTTTGACAATGTTCTTAGATTTTCCTGAAAACATAGTTTGTTAAAGAGAAATATGTTTCATGGTATCGAAGTTGACAAGTTGACAATGTTTCCTGCCTAATGTTTCAATCATTTTATAAAATTAACTTTACAAGGTGAATCTCAACAGACAACAGTTAAATGCATCGATAAATAAAAAGGAGAAAATATAAAAGGTAGATGTTTCTTTTTTTTAGAAATTTCAAATTATAAGTGAATCACGATAGACAACACCCGGGTTCGTCAAAAATACTCAAATTTACAGATTGACAAAAATCTAACAGAACAGTCTTCAGATTGTGACCTGCCTAACCACGAAAACAGTGGAGTACTGCGTTTGAATCCATGGAAAAACTTCAATTTAATGAAAGATGTGTAGACTATCAAAAGATTGGAGTTTGCAAGTTTACTGATATTGTTGTTCTGCAGATATCTAAGATAGGAAGTATGAAGTATGGTGAAAAATTGTGTTGAAACATAAATAATTTGGTAATATTTAAAAAACGTTTTCAGATTTCACTTTATGAAAACATACCGGTACTAATGAAACGCTCTTTGTCATGTTATCAAACAATCTGATAAATGATCATCTGAGGTTCACTGGAATAATACCACACAACAATCAAAGTGCATCGACATAAAACAAAGGTTTCAGTGGCATACTAACCTCCATTGACGAAATGTTATAGTGTTGGTAAAGCTTTTGAAAATGTTGCTGATTATGTTGTGTCATATCGCGACAATATTAAATAAAGAAGACATATTTTCAACTGGCTAAACTATGAACTTCACAAATTAGTTTTTAATTTGTTTTACTGATCACATCATAAATTCAGTAAAGAAAGATTTCGTGGCTTCATGCTGATGTTAAATATCCATGGCATGAAAAAACTAACAAATGAGCTTACCTGTACAGAGGCACCAAATGTTCCTGGTGAGAATGAACTGATATTTTTACAGGTGCAATTTTAATTTAACTGATTGTTGGAAAGCAAACTTTCAATTTGAAAACAAAGTAGCGTTAAAAACAAAATCATTAAAGTCTATTAATTTTTGTTATTTTACCAGCATTTTCACCAACGTTCTAGGTTTTTCCTGAACTTTACTCTTTGAAACATTGTAACGGTATCAGACAATTTTAACATATATATTCGTCAAAGTCAAGCTGACTTATTTTTTGGAGAAAAAAAAATGGTAAATAAACATCATCAATAGACAAACAGGCACTCCCATTGACAAGTGTTTTTTCGATCAGCACACATAGACTTTGCACTCCATCAAATTTGCTGCCGGGAGATGTAACTTCAGTGAAGAAAAATCGGTTTTAACACATGAATACTTACTAGGTTTGAAGACTTCGTAGACCATCAAATGTTCCTGGTGTAATTTCACACTGATTGTGTTGTTTTTCCAGCATTCTTAGATGGGAAAACAGTAGCATTAAAAATCATTAAGAAGCCCGTTAATACGGATTATTTGCTCGAAAATGTTCTTAGATTTTCCTGAAGAAACATAGTTTGTTGAAATGTTTTCATGGTATCAAACAAGTTGACAATGTTCATACCTAATGTTCAATCATTTAAAAAAATTCGTAAATTTACAAATGAATCTCTCAACAGACAACAGTTAAATGCATCGAGAAATAAAGAGGGAAAAAATAAAAAAGGTAGATGTTTTCTTTTTAGAGAAATTTTAAAAATTATAAGTGAATTTTCGATAGACAACACTTGGGTTCATCAAAATACTCAAATTACAGTTGAGCAAAAATCTGACAGAGACAGTGTTCAGATTGTGACCACTGCCCTAACTACGAAAAACAGTGGGTACTGCGTTTGAATCATGAAAACTTACAATTTGGATGAGATTGTGTAGACTATCAAAAGATTGGGTTTATGAAGTTTACTGATATTGTTGTTCTGCGGAGATATCTACGATGGGAAAATGAGAAGTAATGGTGAAAAAACATTGTGTTGAAAACATAAATAATTTGGTAATATTTAAAAACGTTTTCCAAATTTCTAAACTATTATGAGCATACTTTACATGGGAAATGCTGTCATGGTATCAAACAATCTGACAAAAAATGATCATGTCCTGGAGGTTCACTGAATAATAATACCAGAACACTAAAGTGCATCGACATATAGGGAAGGGGTTTCGTGGCGGCGTACTACCCTGTGATGACAGTGTTACCAGTAGTGTTGAGTATTAAGTGGGTTTTTAAAATGTTGCTGATTCACGATATGTCATCATCGAGATGTAATGGTGAAAATACAGACATTTTCAACTGAGTGAAACATGAACTACAAACTAGTTTAAATTTGTTCACTGTCCACCGTAAATTCAGTAAAGAAAGGGTTAATTGGTGGCTTCATGCTGTGTGGGTAAATATCATAGCATGAAAACTAACAAAGAAAAGTGAGCTTTGCAGAGAGCACCAAATGTTCCTTGAGCAATGAACTGATATTTTACGTGCAATTTAACTGATTTTGTTGTTCGGAAAGCAAACAAATTTTAAAACAAAGTAGCGTTAAAATCGTAAAAATTTATTAATTTATGTTATTTTCACCAATGTTCTTGGGTTTCTGAACTTACTGAACTTTACTCTTTTAAACATTGTAACGGTATCAGATAAGATAATCTTTACCATGTATCGTGCCAGGTTCCATATTTTGGAAAAATAAAGTACAATAAACATCAATAGACAACAGGCCTACCGATTGACAAGTGTTTTCTGATTGGCACACATAAACTTTGCACTCCATCAAATTTGCTGCCGGGAAGATGTAACTTCCAGTCAAGAGAAATCGGTTTATCGATGCTGTATAATTGAAATTTAATAAATGAATGCCCCACAAGTATTGAAGACTTTGTAGACCATCAAATGTTACATTACATTTGAAATTTTACTGATTTTGTTGTTTTGCAGCCATCTGAGATGGAGAGAGCAAACAAACATCAAAGCAAATCATTAAGAATCCGTTCATTTTGGCATTTTCAACATAATGTTCTTAGAATTTTCCTGAAAACCGTAGTTTATGGAAACGTTTCATGCATGCATAGTATCGAACAAATTGAATTAAAGTTCCTGCCGTAATGTTCAATCATTTTATAAAATTAACTTTTTACAAATGAAATCTAACAGACAACATTTAAGTGCATTGAGAAATAAAATAGAGAAAACATATAAAAGGTAGAGGTGGATTTTTTTAGAAATTTTAAAAAGTGAATCACGATGAAAAACACTTGCGTGCGTGCGTAAAATACTCAAATTACAGTTGACCAGAAATCTGTAACTGAACAGTGTTCCAGATTGTGAGCCAGTCTAAAGGATTATTGAACTATTGAACTGCATAAAACATTATGATTATTGATAACTTCCAATCGTGAGTCAACTGAAATCAGTCGCTCAATGCCGTGTGATTGAAATTTAACACATTAATACTTACAAGACTTGAAGACTTCGTAGACCATCAAATGTAAATTTTAGCCAATTTCACTGATTTTGTTCATTGCCAACGAACTAGATGTGAAAATGTTCCCAAAGTAACATTATTAAA
Source organism: Zoroaster sp. YZ-2022 (assembly GCA_029582265.1). Taxonomy (NCBI): domain Eukaryota; kingdom Metazoa; phylum Echinodermata; class Asteroidea; order Forcipulatida; family Zoroasteridae; genus Zoroaster; species Zoroaster sp. YZ-2022. Next base: position 12,846,533 of record CM055819.1, read on the forward strand.
AAGAAAAATCATTAAAAGCTCATAAATTTGGTCATTTTCACCAATGTCCTGAGGTTTTCTCTATCTAGTATGCTGTTTGAAACTTTGAATCTAAATTTTTAATAAAAGAGTTTGTTGGCCTCCAGGCCTTTCATTGACAAGTATTTTTAAAATTGGCACAAATGAAATTATTGTGGTCCATCAATATTTTGCTCCAGAGATGAAACTCAGTCAAAAGAAATCCAGTTTGCTCGATGCTGGGTAAGTGAAATTTAAGACATGAATACATATAGGGCTTGAATACTTCGTAGAACCATAAATGTTCCTGGTGCAATTTCACTGATTGTGTTGTTTTCAGCACTCTTAGATGGGGAAAAAAGTAGCATTTAAAAAAATCATTAAAGCCCAGTGTAATACAGTTATTTTAACCTTAATGTTCTTAGATTTTCCTGAAAACATAGGTTTGTGAAATGTTTTTCATGTATCAAAACAAGTTGAAAAATGTTCACTGCCTAATGTTCAATCATTTTATAAAATTAACTTTACAAATAATCTCTCCAACAGACAACACCGTAGAATTCACTAAAGAATTTGATTTTAGCTTCATGCTTCATGCTGTGTGAGTAAATATCATGGCACCCAAAACTATGGCACAAAGTAAAGTGAGCTTTTGTAGGGGAAACCCAAATGTTCCTGGTTCAATGAACTGATATTTGTACAGGGTTGCAATTTAACTTGATTTTGTTGTTGGGAAAAGCAAGCTTCGAATTACGAAACAAATAGCGTAGCGTTAAAAGAAATCATCATTAAGAATCTATTAATTTTGTTATTTTCACCAGCATATAGGTTGGTGAAATTCTTGTGTGTGCGGAATAAACAATTGATTTAATTTTGCCCTACACCGACGTGTGTATAGCTTTTGTATACTCAGTGTAGCTTTGGGATGTGTCTGTGAAAAAGCTAAAGCTAAACAGAACTGATTCGAGGTGATTCGAACCCGACCTCCTGCTTACTAGTGCAGAGGTCTTAACCTCTCGACCATCGAGGCACCCAATGCACAATTGTACGGCTAGAATCCCATATAGCAGCGGGTTCCCGCGATATATACATCTCAGGTTGGTAGTGAAATTCTTGTGTTGGGAGATAAACAAATGATTTAATTTACACACGTCAGTGTAGGGGACTGAAATCGTAAATCGGTGTTTCTCTGACTTCTCTGACCATAACTGCTCATCTATTTCCTGTATCTCTGCTATATATATATATATATATATATATATATATATATATATATATATATACATATATATATATATATATATATATATATATATATATATATATATATATGACAATATATATGAGGTATTAGCTAGAAATCATATAGCAGCAGGTTATCACGATATATACATATAGGTTGGTGAAATTCTTGTGTTGGGAGATAAACACATGATTTAATTTATGTGGGATTCTAGCCATCGGGCAAGATCGGTGGTCGAGAGGTTAAGACGTCTGCACTAGTAAGCAGGAGGTCGTGTGTTCTGAGAGAATCCCGCCCCCAGAATCCTGCTAAGTAGTTTTCTGAACACACTCAGAGAAACTTTACGAAAGTATGATGCCTATAGTGCTTCAATTCTCTGCACGTCTGATGTACAAATAACAAAATAAATTTTCACCTAATGTTCTTAGGTTTTTCCTGAACTTTACTCTTTAAAACTTATATGCTAACGGTATCAAACCAATCTTTAACATGTACTACCGTATCATTGATACTAAGAAGTTCACTTATTTTGGAAAAACAAGTACAATAAACATTCAATAGACAACAGTTGGTGGCGCTCAATTTCAAAAAGTTTGTTGGCCTACAGGCCTTTCATTGACAAGTGGTTTTCAATTGGCACCTGCAGGCTCAACTATGCTCCATGAATTTTTTTTGCTCAGAGATGAAGCTTCAGCCAAGAGAAATTGGTTGCTCAATGCTGCGTGATTAAAATGTATGACACGAATACTTACAAAGGTTTGAAGAAGATTTCCGTGAACCACCATCAAATATTCCTGGTGTATTTCACTGATTTTGTTTGTTTATTCTAGCCAACTCTGTAGAATGGGGAAAAACAGTAGCATTAAAACAAAATCATTAAAAAGGCCGCTAATGGTTATTTTCAAATAATGTAGATTTTCACTGAAAGCACCGTAGTTTGTGAAACGTTTTCATGCATGAGGTATCGAACAAGTTGAAGAGTAATGTTCTGCCTAACGTTCAATCATTTATCTCAAATTAACTACAAATGAATCTCAACATGGACTAACGAGTTAGTTAGTGCATCGAGAAATAAAGAGGGAAAATATAAAAAAGGTAGATGTTTCTTTTCAGAATTTTAAAATTATAAGTGAATCACGATAGACAATACTTGGGTTCATCAAAAATACTCAAATTACAGTTGACAAAAATCTAACAGAACAGTGTTCAGATTGTGACCTGCCTAACCACGAAAACAGTGCTCGATGCTGGGTAAGTGAAATTTAAGACATGAATACTTACAAGGCTTGAAGACTTCGTAGACCACCAAATGTTCCTGGTGTAATTTCACTGATTGTGTTGTTTTCCAGCACTCTTAGATGGGAAAACAGTAGCATTAAAAAATCATTAAGCCCGTTAATACGGTTATTTACGGTTGACGCAAAGCGTGTTCTTAGATTTTTCCTGCGAAAACTTATAGTTTGTGAAATGTTTTCATGGTATCCATGGTATCAACACAAGTTGAAAATGTTCACCCTAATGTTCAATCATTGTATAAAAATTAAAATTTTCACTCTACAAATGAATCTCCAACAGACAACAGTTAAGTGCATCGAAAATAAAGAGGAAAAAATAAAAAGGGTGAATGTTTCTTTTCAGAATTTTAAAATTATAAGTGAATCACGATAGACAATACTTGGGTTCATCAAAATACTCAAATTACAGTTGACAAAAATCTAACAGAACAGTGTTCAGTTGTGACCTTGCCTAACCACGAAAACAGTTAACTCGCTCGATGCTGGGTAGAGTGAAATTTAAGACTTGAATAATGTGAATACTTACAAGGCTTGAAGCTTGTGAACCACCAAATGTTCCTGGTGTAATTTCACTGGTTGTTATTTTCAGCCACTCTTGAGATGGGAAAACAGTAGCATTAAAAATCATTAAGAAAGCCCGTTAATACAGGTTATTTTCGACAAGGTTCTTAGATTTTTCCTGAAAACATAGTTTTATTGAAATGTTTGTCATAGTGACAAACAAGTTGACAATATTGCCTGTGTTCAATCATTGTATATAAAAATTAAAAAAAATTAACTTTACAAATGAAGGTCTCAACAGACAACAGTTAAGAGTGCATCGAGAAATAAAAGAGAAAAATATAAAAGGTAGATGTTTCTTTTTCAGAATTTTAAAATTATAAGTAGAATCACGAAATAGACAACGTCTTGGGTTCATCAAAATACTCAAATTACAGTTGACAAAAAATCTAACAGAACAGTGTTCGAATTGTTTACCCTGACTAACCTGTACGAAAAGCAGTGCTCGATGCTGGGTAAAGTGAAATTTGAGACATGGAATAACACAAGGCTTGAGACTTCGTAGACCATCAAATGTTCCTGGTGTAATTTCACTTTCAGTTAACATTGTGTTTTTCAGCACTCTTGATGGAGAAAACAGTAGCATTAAAAATCATTAAAAGCCCGTTAATAGCCGGTTATTTTCGACAATGTTCTTAGATTTTCCTGAAAACATAGTTTGTGAAATGTTTTCATGGTGGCAAACAAGTTGAAAATGTTTCACTGCCTGAAAATGTTCGAGAAATCATTGTATAAAAAATTTAAAATTAACTCTACAAATGAATCTCAACAGACAACCCAGTTAAGTGCATCCGAGAAAATAAAGAGGAAAAAAATAAAAAAGGTAGATCTTTCTTCTTTAGAAATTTTTAATTATAAGTGAATCACGATAGAACCAACACTTGGGTTCCATCAAAAGAAATACTCAAATTATAGTTGACAAAATTAACACGAACGGTGTTCAGATTGTGATATACCCTCACCCACGAAACAGTGGGTATGCGTTTGAATCATGAGAAAACTTACAAATCGATGAGATTGTAGCAGACCATCAAAAGATTGGGTTTGCAAGGTTTCCTGATATTGTTGTTCTGCAGATATCTAAGATGACAGGAAAATGAGTAATGGTGAAAAACATTGTATTGAAACATAAATAATTTGGTAATATTTAAAAACGTTTTCAGATTTCACTTTTATGAAAGCATACTTTGTGGACGAACAGCTGTCGGCAATGGTATCAAACAATCTGACAATGATCAGGTTCTGAAATTCACTGCAATATAATACAACACTAAACTTCCGTCGACAAAGGCGGGGTTCAGTGGCGCCTACCCCTATTGTTGACGAGTGTTACCGGTGTTAGTTGGTCAGGTTTTTAATTTGCTGATTCCGGGTTTTGTCGTATCGAGATAATAGCGAAAATACAGACATTTTCAGCACTGGTAAACTTTATGAACTGGGCAAAAAGTTTTCGTTGTTTCACTGTCCACCGCATTAAATTCGGTAAAAAGAAGGTTTGGTGGCTTCATGCTGTGCAATGAAGTAAATATCGCATGGCGAAAACTAACAGGAAATGTGAGCTTTATGTGGAAAACACCAAATGTTTCGTGAGAACGGTAGAACTGATATTTTTACAGGTTGCAATTTTGATAACTGAGTGCGTTGTTTGGAAGCAAGCTTCAATTTTAAAAAACAGTAGCGTTTAAAACAAAATCATTAAAGTCTATTAATTTTTGTTATTTGTTTTCACCAATGTTCTTAGGTTTTCCTGAACTTTGCTCTTTGAAACATTGTGAACGGTATAAGAACCAATTTTAACATGTATCGTGCCCAAGGTTCCATTATTTTGGAAAAATAAAATACAATAAACATCATGCTTCAATAGACAACAGGCCTCCCGTTGACAGTGTGTTTTCGATTGGCACACATGAACTTTGCACTCCATCAAATTTTGCTGTCGGGATATGGTAACTTCAGATCAAGAGAAATCAGTTGCTCGATGCTGTGTAATTGAAATTATTAACAAATGAATACATTACAAGTATTGAAGACTTTGTGGACCATCAAATGTTACATTTGAATTTTATTGATTTTGTTGTTTTGCAGCCATCTGGGATAGGGAAACACAAATGCAACATCAAAAACAAATCATTAAAACCTGTTTATTGTTGGCATTTTCAACAATGTTCTTGGATTTTTCTGAAACCGTAGTTTTGTGAAACTTGGTTTTCCTCCAGAACAAGTTGAAAATGTTTCCTTACGCCGTAATGTTCAATCATTTTATAAAATTAACTTTGCAAATGAATCTCAACAGACAACAAAGTTAAGTGCGTTGGGAAATGATGAAATAGAGGAAAATATAAAAAGGTAGGTGGAGTTGGTTTTTGAGATATAAAAGTGATCACGATCAGACAAAACTTGGGTTGCATAAAAATACTGGAAATTATCAGATTGACCAAAATCTAACAGAACAGTGTTTCAGTTGTGACCAGGCCAGTCCTAGGGTTATTGAACTGCATAAAAATTATGATTATTGATGAGGCTTCATCAGTCAGCATCATCATTGTCAATACCACAAGTGTGATTGAAATTTAACACATTAATAGCACAAGATTTGAAGACTTCGTAGACCATCAAATGTCCCTGGTGTAATTTCACTGATTTTGTTCATTGCCAACGAACTAAGATGTGAAACAAAGTAGCATTATTTAAAAAGAAAATTCATTAAAGAGAAATCGGTTGCTCGATGCTGCATGATTGAAATTTATGACACGAATACTTACAAGTTTTGAAGACTTTGTAGATCGTCAAATGTTCCTGGTGTAATTTCACTGATTTTATTGTTTCCCAAAATCTGGAATTGGGAAAACAAAGTAGCATTATTAAAAAGAAAAATCATTAAAGCACATTAATTTGGTTATTTTCACCAATGTCCTGAGGTTTTTCTCAAAGCATACTGTTTGAAACTTTGAATCTAAATTTTAATAAAATGTTTGTTGGCCTCCAGGTCTTTCATTGACAAGTATTTTTTCAATTGGCACAAATAAAATTCGTGGTCCATCAATATTTTTGCTCAGAGATGAAGCTTCAGTCAAGAGAAAACGGTTGCTCGATGCGGTGTAAGTGAAATTTAAAACATGAATACTTACAAGGCTTGAAGACTTCGTAGACCACCAAATGTAGCTGGTGTAATTTCACTGACTGTGTTGCTTCCCAGCACTCTTAGATGGGAAAACAGTAGCATTAAAAAAAATCATTAAAGCCCGTTAATACGGTTATTTTCAACAATGTTCTTAGATTTTCCTGAAAACATAGTTTGTGAAATGTTTTCATGGTATCAAACAAGTTGAAAATGTTCCTGCCTAATGTTCAATCATTTTATAAAATGAACTTTACAAATGAATCTCAACAGACAACAGTTCAGTACTGTCCACCGTAAATTCAGTAAAGAACATTTGGTGGCTTCATAGCTGTGTGAGTAAATATCACGGCATGAAAACTAACAAGTAAAGTGAGCTTTTGTAGAGCACCAAATGTTCCTGATTCAATGAACTGATATTTGTACAGGTGCAATTTAACTGATTTTGTTGTTGGAAAGCAAGCTTCAATTTGAAAACAAAGTATAGCGTTAAAAGAAAATCATTAAATGGAGTGTCGTGGCCGAGCAGTCTAGCTTACCGGATTCAAGTTCTGGTGTTAGCAACATAATGTGGGTTCGAAGCACGGCCGTGACATTTGTGTCCTTGAGCAAGACACTTAATCATAATTGCTTCTCTCCACCCAGGGGTTAAATGGGTACCTGTGAAGGCAGAGTTGGTTTGCTCTATATGCGCTAGAAATGGCAGCAATTGAGCTGTATACTCCCCAGGGAGCTGAGATGGTTTCAGGAATGATTTATGAGCCTTATGAGCAGGGATAATAATATAATGCGCCTTGAGCACCACTTAGTTGGTGGATACGTGCGCTATATAAATCCACACATTATTATTATTATTTATTATTAAAGTCTATTAATTTTGTTATTTTCACCAGCATATAGGTTGGTGAAATTCTTGTGTTGGGAGATAAACAATTGATTTAATTTTGCCCTACACCGACGTGTGTATAGCTTTGTATACTCAGTGTTTTCCGAGTGTCTGTGAAAAAACTACACAGGCGACTCGGGCGGGATTCGAACCCACGACCTCCTGCTTACTAGTGTAGAGGTCTTAACCTCTCGAGCACCGAGCTTGCCCGATGACAATTGGCCGGCTAGAATCCCATATAGCAGCGGGTTCTGCGATATACATATAGGTTGGTGAAATTCTTGTGTTGGGAGATAAACAAATGATTTAATTTACACATGTCAGTGTTGGTCAAAATTAAATCGGTGTTTATCTCCCTAAATTCACTCTCAACTATCTATCAACTCCTCAAAAAGTTCGGAAACTCAAGTTTGACTGACGATTTCTCTCTTGTTACCAACTCATTTTCCTTGCATTTGGTATCATTGGAAAGCCCTGTTATTCCTCTTTACAATGATGTGCCATTTGTTATGATTACGCAATTGGAGGATGTGCAGCACAGCTGAATATGGCGGTCGGTGTAAAGTGAAATGCTGCAAAATGCATTGCTATTGTCATACAGTGCATTCCCCTTTTGCTTGGAGGAGACTCTTGACTTCACGTTGTTTGTTCAATGAAGGAAGCTGTTCAATGATTAAACCAGAAAAAAAGACTTTCCTTACGTCTTGTTTTTCTTTTGTTAGTGATAGAGAGTTTCATTGTACTGTGAGAGAGATTTGTTGTAACTGATGGAGAATTACTGGGTGTTTGATGCAGAAAATGACAAATTCTTTTACTCTGTTTGAACTCAACCACATTAACATGAGTTGCTATCCGGAGGCAATTTATTGTGACAGGCCATGTGGATTTCTGAACTTTTCCGCATTATATTTCTAACCTTTAAATATTGGTTAGTAAACAGACAATCATTCAAGACACATCCATCTTCAAACAACTCCAAACAGCAAGAGTGTCACACTTTTGACAATTATAGCAATGCATTTGCAACATTTCACTTTACACCCACCCATATTCAGCTGTGCTGCACCCCCAGTGCGTAATCATAACAAAGGACATCATTGTAAGAAGGAGGAATAACAATATATATATATACATATACATATATATATCAATGACCGAGCGGGAATTATATAATATACATATATATATATATATATATATATATATATATATATATATATATATATATATATATATATATATATATATATATATATATATATATATATATATATATATATATATATATATATATATATATATATATATATATATATATATATATATATATATATATATATATATATATATATATATATATATATATATATATATATATATATATATATATATATATATATATATATATATATATATATATCTTTCTCTCGCGGAACCCGCTGCTTTATATGGATTCTAGCCATCGGGCAAGATCGGTGGTCGAGAGTTGGGCTGCAAAAGCAGGGGTCGTGGGTTCAGTCCGCCTGAGTCGCCTGTGTGGTTTTCAGACACTCGGAAAGCTGAGTATACAGTGCTATACACACACACGTCGGTGAGGCAAAAATTAAATCAATTTTCACCAATGTTCTTAGGTTTTCTGAACTTTACTCTTTGAAAAACGTAACGGTATCAGACAATCTTAACATGTACCGTGCCCAAGGTTCACTTATTTTGGAAAAAACAAAATTACAATAAACATCAATAGACAACAGTTGGTGCATCGGAATTTCAAAAAGTTTGTTGGCCTACAGGCCTTTCATTGACAGGTGTTTTCAACTGGCACATGGAACTTGCACTCCATGTTTTTGCCGAGAGATGGATAACTTCAGTCAAGAGAATTGGTTTGCTCAATGCTGCGTGATTAAAATGTATGACAAGAATCTTACAGCACAGGGTTTTGAAGTTTCGTGAAAATCAAATGTTCCTGGTGTAATTTCACTGGTTTGTTAATTCCAGCTCTCTTAGATGGGAAACAGTAGCATTATAAAACAAAATCATTAAGGCCAGTAATATGGTTATTTTCAATAATGTTCTTAGATTTTCCTGAAAACATAGTTTGTGAAATGTTTTCATGATATCAAACAAGTTGAAAATGTTCCTGCCTAATGTTCAATCATTTTATAAAATTAACTTTACAAATGGATCTCAACAGACAACAGTTAAATGCATCGAGAAATAAAAGGAGATATATAAAAAGGTAGATGTTTCTTTTCAGAATTTTAAAATTATAAGTGAATCACGATGGACAACACTTGGGTTCATCAAAAATACTCAAATTACTGTTGACAAAAATCTAACAGAACAGTGTTCAGACTGTGACCTGCCTAATCACGAAAACGGTGGGTACTGCGTTTGAATCATGAAAACTTACAATTTGATGAGGTTGTGTAGACCATCAAAAGATTGGGTTGCAAGTTTACTGATATTGTTGTTCCGAAGATATCTAAGATGGGAAAATGAAGTATGGTGAAAAACATTATATTGAAACATAAATAATTTGGTAATATTTAAAAACGTTTTCAGATTTCACTTCATGAAAGCATACTTTGTGAAACGCTGTCATGGTATCAAACAATCTGACAAATGATCATGTCTGAGGTTCACTGAATAATACACAATACTAAAGTGCATCGACATAAGCAAAGGTTCAGTGGCATACTACCCTGCATTGACGAGTGTTATAGTGTTGGTAAAGTTTTTGAAAATGTTGCCGATTACGCTGTGTCATATCAAGACAATAGTGAAAATACAGACATATTTTTCAACTGGTAAACATGAACTACAAACTAGTTTTGAATTTGTTTCACTGTCCACCGTAAATTCAGTAAAGAAGATTTGGTGGCTTCATGCTGTGTGAGTAAATATCATGGCATGAAAACTAGTAAGTGAGCTTTTGTAGAGCACCAAATGTTCCTGGTTCAATGAACTGATATTTGTACAGGTGCAATTTAACTGATTTTGTTGTTGGAAAGCAAGCTTCAATTTGAAAACAAAGTAGAGTTCAAACAAAATCATTAAAGTCTATTAATTTTGTTATTTTCACCAGCATATAGGTTGGTGAAATTCTTGTGTCGGGAGATAAACAATTGATTTAATTTTGCCCAGCACCGACGTGTGTAAAGCTTTGTATACTCAGTGCTTTCCGAGTGTCTGTGAAAAAACTACACAGGCGACTCGGGTGGGATTCGAAACCAAGACCTCCTGCTTACTAGTGCAGAGGTCTTAACCTCTCGAACACCGAACTTGCCCGATGACAGTTGGCCAGCTAAATCCCATATGCAGCGGGTTCTGCGAATATATATAGGTTGGTGAAATTCTTGTGTTGGGAGATAAACAAATGATTTAATTTGCACGTCAGTGTTGGTCAAGGTAAATCAATTGTTTATCTCCCGACCTAATCCTCAATATATATATATATATATATATATATATATATATATATATATATATATATATATATATATATATATATATATATATATATATATATATATATATATATATATATATATATATATATATATATATATATATATATATATATATACATATATATATATATATATATATATATATATATATATATATATATATATATATATATATATATATATATATATATATATATATACATATATATATATATATATATATATATATATATATATATATATATATATATATATATATATATATATATATATATATATATGTGTATGTATATAAATATATATATATATGTATATATATATATATATATATATATCTCGCAAGAACCCGCTGCTATATGGATTCTAGCCATCCGCAAGATCGGTGGTCGAGAGGTTAGGACATCTAGAAAGCAGGGGTCGTGGGTTCGAATCAGCGCCAGAGTCGCCTGTGTGAGTTTTTCTGACACTCGAAGCACTGAGATACAGTGCTACACACGTCGATTGGGCAAAAATTAAATCAATTTTCACCAATGTTCTTGAGCTTTCTGAACTTTACTCTTTGAAACATTGTGGTATCAGACAATCTTAACATGTACCGTGCCCAAGGTTCACTTATTTTGGAAAAACAAAATTACAATAAACATCAATAGACAACAGTTGAGTGCATCGGAATTTCAAAAAAGTTTGTTGGCCTACAGGCCTTTCATTGACAGGTGTTTTTCAACTGGCACACATGAACTTTGGACTCCATGAATTTTTTTGCCGAGAGATGGATAGCTTCAGTCAAGAGAAATTGGTTGCTCAATGCTGCGTGATTAAAATGTATGACACGAATACTTACAGGTTTGAAGATTTCGTGAACCATCAAATGTTCCCTAGTGTAATTTCACTGATTTTGTTAATTCCCAGCTCTCTTAGATGGGAGAAACAGTAGCATTAAAACAAAATCATTAAGGCCGGTAATATGGTTATTTTCAATAATGTTCTTAGATTTTCCTGAAAACATAGTTTGTGAAATGTTTTCATGGTATCAAACAAGTTGAAAATGTTTCCTGCCTAATGTTCATTCATTTATAAAATTAACTTTACAAATGGATCTCAACAGACAACAGTTAAATGCATCGAGAAATAAAAGGGAATATATAAAGGTAGATGTTTCTTTTCAGAATTTTAAAATTATAAGTGAATCACGATAGACAACACTTGGGTTCATCAAAAAAACTCAAATTACTCTTGACAAAAATCTAACAGAACAGTGTTCAGACTGTGACCTGCCTAACCACGAAAACGGTGGGTACTGCGTTTGAATCATGAAAACTTACAATTTGATGAGATTGTGTAGACCATCAAAAGATTGGGTTGCAAGTTTACTGATATTGTTGTTCCGAAGATATCTAAGATGGGAAAATGAAGTATGGTGAAAAACATTGTATTGAAACATAAATAATTTGGTAATATTTAAAAACGTTTTCAGATTTCACTTCATGAAAGCATACTTTGTGAAACGCTGTCATGGTATCAAACAATCTGACAAATGATCATGTCTGAGGTTCACTGAATAATACACAATACTAAAGTGCATCGACATAAGCAAAGGTTCAGTGGCATACTACCCTGCATTGACGAGTGTTATAGTGTTGGTAAAGTTGTTGAAAATGTTGCCGATTACGCTGTGTCATATCAAGACAATAGTGAAAATACAGACATATTTTTCAACTGGTAAACATGAACTACAAACTAGTTTTGAATTTGTTTCACTGTCCACCGTAAATTCAGTAAAGAAGATTTGGTGGCTTAATGCTGTGTGAGTAAATATCATGGCATGAAAACTAACAAGTAAGTGAGCTTTGTAGAAACCAAATGTTCCTGGTTCAATGAACTGATATTTGTACAGGTGCAATTTAACTGATTTTGTTGTTGGAAAGCAAGCTTCAATTTGAAAACAAAGTAGAGTTCAAACAAAATCATTAAAGTCTATTAATTTTGTTATTTTCACCAGCATATAGGTTGGTGAAATTCTTGTGTCGGGAGATAAACAATTGATTTAATTTTGCCCTACACCGACGTGTGTATAGCTTTGTATACTCAGTGCTTTCCGAGTGTCTGTGAAAAAACTACACAGGCGACTCGGGTGGGATTCGAAACCAAGACGTCCTGCTTACTAGTGCAGAGGTCTTAACCTCTCGAGCACCGAGCTTGCCCGATTACAATTGGCCGGCTAGAATCCCATATAGCAGCGGGTTCTGCGATATACATATAGGTTGGTGAAATTCTTGTGTTGGGAGATAAACAAATGATTTAATTTACACGTCAGTGTTGGTCAAGTAAATCAATTGTTTATCTCCATTTCACGACCTATATATATATATATATATATATATATATATACACATATACATATATACACATATACATATATATATATATATATATATAATAATAATAATAATAATAATAATAATAATGTATAGATTTATATAGCGCACGTATCCACCAACTAAGTGGCGCTCAAGGCGCATTATATTATTATCCCTGCTCATCAGACTCATAAGGCTCATAAATCATTCCTGAAACCATCTCAGCTCGCTGGGGAGTATACAGCTCAATTGCTGCCATTTCTAGCGCATATAGAGCAAACCATCTCTGCCTTCACAGGTACCCATTTAACCCCTGGGTGGAGAGAAGCAATTATTGGTAAGTGTCTTGCTCAAGGACACAGGTGTCACGGCCGGGGCTCGAACCCACACTCTGCTGCTGGCAACACCAGAACTTGAGTTCAGTGCGCTGAACCGACGACAATCCACTTTACGTGCGTTATACAACACACGGAACCTACGGCACGTCCCATCCGAAGGACAAACAATTATGGTTAAGTACCTTGCTCAAGGACACAAGGGTCACGACCGGGGCTCGAACCCACACCCTGCTGCTGGCAACACCAGAACTTGAGTTCGGTGCGCTAGACCGCTCGGCCACGACACTCCATATATATGTATATATATATATGTATATATATATATGTATATATATATATATATATACATATGTATATGTATATATATACATATACCGGTATATATATATACATATATATATATATACACAAGCCTTTTATGTGGTTGTACACAAAGTAGATTTATATGGAGAAACTGACCTGAAATATTATAAACGGGTGGCAGCGACAAAAGAACAATTGCAGCTGATGCCGGACTCGAACCCGACGACCTCTCGGTTACCGTACGAGCGCTCTACCAGCTGGGCTAACCAGCCCCTATGTTGGTGGGTGGTCCTTATTCAATTATCCATTGCTCTGTGGGACGGGTCAGAAGCCAAATACCATATATCTGCCAGTAGCCAGGATCAAAGCCCCGTCAATTCAAACGGTTTAACTCGATGTATAATTGAAAGTTTAACAAATGAATACTTACAAGGTTTGAGAACTTTGAGACCATCAAATGTCTTACCATTTGAAATTTTACTGATTTTGTTGTTTTCCAGCGATCTGAGATGGGAAAACAAAGTAGCATCAAAACAAAATCATTAAAGTCCGTTAATTTGGTCATTTTCAACAATGTTCTTAGATTTTCCTGGAACCGTAGTTTGTGAAACGTTTTCATGCATGGTATGAAACAAGTTGAAAATGTTCCTGCCTAATGTTCAAAATAAAATAAAATAAAATAAAATAAAATGAAATAAAATAGGGAAAACATAAAAAGGTTGGTTGATTTTTTTGTAGAAATTTAAAATTACGAAAATCTAGCAGAACAGTGTTCAGATTGTGACCAGTGTAAGGATTATTGAAATGCATAAACATTATGATCATTGATGACTTCATCAGTCAACAGAAATCAGTTGCTCAATGCCGTGTGATTGAAATTTAACACATGAATACTTACAATATTTGAAGACTTCGTAGACCATCAAATGTTCCTGGTGTAATTTCACTAATTTTGTTCATTCCCAGCGCTCTAAGATGGGAAAACACAGTTGCATTATTAAAAAGAAAACTCATTAAAGCTCATTAATTTGGTT